>WNWK01003080.1:0-181166 GCA_009830355.1 Cherax destructor
TAACGACGTTATACTGAGAGTATTAACGAGGTAATAGTGAGAGTATTAACGACGTTATACTGAGAGTATTAACGACGTTATACTGAGAGTATTAACGACGTTATACTGAGAGTATTAACGACGTTATACTGAGAGTATTAACGACGTTATACTGAGAGTATTAAGGAGGTAATACTGAGAGTATTAAGGAGGTAATACTGAGAGTATTAAGGAGGTAATACTGAGAGTATTAAGGAGGTAATACTGATAGTATTAAGGAGGTAATACTGAAGTATTAAGGAGGTAATACTGAGAGTATTAAGGAGGTAATACTGAGAGTATTAAGGAGGTAATACTGAGAGTATTAAGGAGGTAATACTGAGAGTATTAAGGAGGTAATACTGAGAGTATTAAGGAGGTAATACTGAGAGTATTAAGGAGGTAATACTGAGAGTATTAAGGAGGTAATACTGAGAGCATTAACGAGGTAATACTGAGAGCATTAACGAGGTAATACTGAGAGCATTAACGAGGTAATACTGAGAGCATTAACGAGGTAATACTGAGAGCATTAACGAGGTAATACTGAGAGCATTAACGAGGTAATACTGAGAGCATTAACGAGGTAATACTGAGAGCATTAACGAGGTAATACTGAGAGCATTAACGAGGTAGTACTAGGGAATAACAAGATTACATTGAGCACTAACGAGAGTGTTAACGATGCCATACTAAGAAACGTGAGCTTTACCGATGTCATATTAAGGAACGTGAGGACTAACGACTTCATACTAAGCATAAGCGTGAGGTTTAACGTCTCACTAAGCAGAAACATGAGGATTAACGACGTCATACTAAGCAGGAGCGTGAGAATTAACGATGTCATACTAAGCAGGAGCTTGAATATTAACGATGTCATAAAAAGCAGGAACTTGAGGATTTACGATGTCATACTAAGCAGGAACTTGAGGATTAACGATGTCATATTAAGCAGGAGCTTGAAGATTTACGATGTCATACTAAGGAGCCTGATGGTTAACGATGTCATACTAAGCAGGAGCTTGAATATTAACGATGTCATAAAAAGCAGGAACTTGAGGATTTACGATGTCATACTAAGCAGGAACTTGAGGATTAACGATGTCATACTAAGCAGGAACTTGAAGATTAACGATGTCATACTAAGCAGGAACTTGAGGATTAACGATGTCATACTAAGCAGGAACTTGAGGATTAACGATGTCATACTAAGCAGGAACTTGAGGATTAACGATGTCATACTAAGCAGGATTAACGGAGCCGGTCAAAGATACATCGATAATTACTGCAACTTTGCTGGAGTAATTAGAAAATAATTGTCTGAGTTCATGGAGCTGAGGATAATTATGGCGGAATCAGACCCCAAATAGACGGGTGCTTGAGCTGACAGACAGGGGGAGGGGGATGGGAAGGGGAGGGGAGTTTCAGGCAGGTGGGGTACGAGAGAAGGACAGAAGGAAGACTCTCTTAACATTATTCTGTATTGTTATCCTATAATTCTTTCTATTTATCTACTTTCCTGACACTTAACATGAGAACTTGAAAAAAATTATTGTGTTTGAATGCCCAGCTGTTGTGTGAGTTATTAACCTCTCATCTCTGTGATTCATCTGAGTATATTCTTTGTCTCCTCAGCATAACTCACGAAATCGTAATGACACGATTGCAAACAAACCATACCACGGGTGGGGTTAGAACCCGCGGTCAGAGAGTCTCAAAACTCCAGACCGTCGCGTTAGACACTGGGCCAGCTAGCTTCAATAAGATTCATCCAACTAGGTATATTTCTACACCATAGGAAGGTTAGCATAGGCACCACTGTGTCCACAAATGCAAGTTTTTACAGACGAATCTCCCGCTAGCATGGCCGTGAGCCACGGCCATGCTAGCGGGAAGCATAGTGTATAATACAGATCAGTAAAACTGTAAAACTAAGTGTTTTCTAAAGATCCTTTTATTCTCATTTTGTAAAAGTGGGAAAATAATTGTCTATATCAGATGTGAGAAAGCATCATGGTATAGTTTGAGCAGAGTTACAAATTCAAGTGTAGAAATGATAGAATGATCCTACCTGGAGGGTATTCCGGGGATCAACGCCCCCGCGGCCCGGTCCAGGACCAGGCCTCCCGGTGGATCAGAGCTTGATCAACCAGGCTGGTACTGCTGGCCGCACGTAGTCCAACGTACGAACCACAGCCCGGCTGATCTGGCACCGACTTTAAAGTATCTGTCCAGCTCCCTCTTGAAGGCAGCCAGGGGTCTATTGGTAATTTCCCTTATGCATGGTGGGAGGCTGTTGAAAAGTTTTGGGCCCCGGACACTTATGGTGTTTTCTCTGCCCGGTATTTTACTTTCGTAGGGAGTGATTTATGTGTGCAGATTAGGGACCATTCCTTCTAGGATTTTCCAAGTGTATATTATGATATATCTCTCTCGCCTGCGTTCCAGTGACTACAAGGCAAGTGCTTCCAAGCGTTCCCAGTAGTTGAGGTGTTTGATAGAACTCTGTTGTTTTTATCTCTAAACGTCGAATTTGAGAAAGGTAAACATTATAATTTTTTTATTTTACAACACAGTTAAATGCCATCTCCTGAATATAATATTTTTTCTAGAAATGAAACATGCTGAGGATTCATTACTGATGAACCTTTCAGTGTGGTATGAGTGGGTTGAAAATCTCTTTGGTTTGGTGACTGTGATAGGAAAGTAAGCATGACTACAGAATTAATAAGTAGTAGTCATTTTCTGACGATATTCAAGTTGAGAATCAACAACAAACTTTTGTAAATGACGTAACCGAGAGCGTTGTGGCAGTCCACTAGGCAGCGTTCCTCCATTCATTTTTTTCTTTTATGTTCACCGAGGAATACTGCAATATACCTATTTTGCCTATTGGCCCATATCTGATACAGCAGGGATTTGTACCTAAGAATAGTGAATATAATAGTAGTATACAATACCGATTAGTTGATATTTAAGACACATGTGTAATAGGTATATTTCGTTATCTTTACATTGTTCCTCCTTAGTATGACATCGGAATAAAGTTACCTAACTGCTGCACACGTGTCTTACATACCTGAGAATAGGTTGAAGAGCTGATGATTTCTATCACGGGGGTGACCCTGGGGGTGACGCTCCTCAAGCCTGGATCCACTTGGCGCCGCGACTGGGAAAAGACATGGGAAGATAGATATCAGAGGACTTGGAAGTCCACACCGAACCTGTCTGCTGAGAAGAACTATCTACTTATGTCTAGATTTAGGACTCCTATATTATCTAGGTGAATGAGTCAAGGATAGAAAAGCAAAAGGCTCTGCTTTTTCATATCCAAGACAATAAGTTGGTTCAGTCTAATCATAGTGTTTAAAGTTCCTCTCTTCATGGACCATTCTGGTGACAATACTTTCTTTTATGTTATTCAATATTGGAGCTACATTCTGGAGCTACATATCTGAGGATTAATTTTTCGTATATGGTGGATAATATTTTGAAGGATTCTTTGAACAGACTTCTGAAAACATTCAGACATTTTATCTTTTAAATGTTCGCTTATTTTATGCAGGTTTTGTGCAGTCTCAGTGAGTGGATGGCTAATTTCATGAGCACATTCTTTTAATACCTAAGGCGATTTACCATCTGCTTACATTCCTTTATTTTTTTTCTTGTCCATGAATATCGTAATTATAAATTTCTTGTTTGGAGTTTGAAACTTCTTTCTATACATATTTTCTGCAAAATACGTAGTGGAATTTCATATTTAGTATTTCTCTGAATTTTCTGTTTTGCTCATTACCATTAACTCTTAGTCTTTGTTCTCTTTGTTAATAATATTTGTTTAACAACCATTCATAGATTTCTCTTTTTGTTGTTGTTGTTTTTACTCTTAGAATACCGGAATTTCGCCAACCACCTGATGAAATTCAACGCCGCCGCCGCCGCCCACTGATTAAAGACCCCAGGTTCTGTAGACATTTATGCTTGAATCATCATTAATCGCTATTTCTAACAATTGAACAGAATAAAGGAAGCTTCATTATCTCTGAAGTATTAGCAAGAATTCATCTCGGAGCAATAAACCCATCCATCACATATCTGCTACCACTACTACTGCCTACCAAGATTATATTATGCTTTGCACCTCACTGTATATATACTCTCTGTGCTCCTGCAGTGTTGGTAATGGCTTGACACAGCTCCTGGAGAGCGAAACGTTGTCACAGTAAAATTCCACAATAGTTGCACTTGTGTCTTTTTACCTAACAGTCTCACCTTCAGACACTGATCATTATCACTGTCAGTCTCACCTTCAGACACTGATCACTGTCACTGTCAGTCTCACCTTCAGACACTGATCACTGTCACTGTCAGTCTTACATTCAGACACTGATCATTATCACTGTCAGTCTCACCTTCAGTTATAAAGTTGGCTACAGGACATTGTGGTGCCAGTCTGTTCAAAACAGTTTAGCAAGGCATTTGAATATTCATTCAACCCTCATTCGTCTGATCCACTTACCATCTTTCAATCCAGCTATCCTTCCTACTCACATTTTATCTATCCATCCATCCTGTCTATCATTCCACTCATCCATTAGTCAAATCATTCAGTCCTCGTCCACTTATACATTCATTTATCTAAAAGTACTTTAAACCTTTTAAATAAACCTCAAAATTAAAATATTTTATCAAGATGATTGGAGCAAAAGATGCGATGGTGGGGTGTGGTTGATGGTGATGGGGTGTGGTTATGGGTGGTGGTTGAGGGTGATGGGGTGTGGTTGAGGGTGGTGGGGTGTGGTTAAGGGTGGTGGGGTGGGGTTGAGGGTGGTGGGGTGTGGTTATGGGTGGTGGAGTGTGGTTGAGGGTGATGGGATGTGGTTGAGGATGGTGGGGTGTGGTTATGGGTGGTGGAGTGTGGTTGAGGGTGATGGGGTGTGGTTGAGGGTGGTGGGGTGTGGTTAAGGGTGGTGGGGTGTGGTTAAGGGTGGTGGGGTGTGGTTAAGGGTGGTGGGGTGTGGTTAAGGGTGGTGGGGTGTGGTTGGGTCATTTTATGTGATAGTTACACAGTGGGAGCACAAACTAATTTTTGTTTCCATGTTATATTGCATCATGCAGGATGGTGCTTATACTAGGTGTTGAAATCTGTCAGTCTGAGCTCGAGGCTCCAGTAGTATGAGCCAGGGAGACTTTAATAGTGTCAGCCTGAGCCTGGGAGACTTCAATAGTTTCAGCCTGAGCCTGGGAGACTTCAATAGTGTCAGCCTGAGCCTGGGAGACTTCAATAGTTTCAGCCTGAGCCTGGGAGACTTCAATAGTGCCAGCCTGAGCTGAGAGACTTCAGTTGACAATGAGAACAGCATCAAGTATTCCAGCAAGGATTCATCAGCTACGACAGCTTCAGAGGTTTCCTTCCAGCATAGTTGGAGTTACTGTCAATCTGGAATTACCATCTCTCAGGACAGTCTATGTCATACTCAGGAGAAATGGAATTCTTGCGATGTGTCTATCATTCCCAGAGAGAGGAGGGGAAAGGGAGTATAGAAATTTAGGTCTACCTATCTGGAGTCTACCTGAAGGTCACCCCCGCGGCCCGATTCCAGGCCTCCTGGTTGCTGGCCTGATCGATCAAGCATACATTGCCAATAGTGCAGTGTATGCACCACGACCCTTCTGACCAGGTTCTGTTTTGAGGAATCTGTCGAGTTTCCTTTTGAAGACAGCTAGGGGTTTGTTGGTAATTACACTTACTCGTGGAGGGAGGGCGTTGAAGAGTCTTGGTCCCTTAACACTTATTGAGTTCTTCCTTAGAGTACTCATCGCATCTCCTGCTTTTCATTTGAGGTATCCTGCCAAGTCAAGCTGCTGATAACGAAAAAATATATATCTGTGTTTTTTAATAATATTAAATAAATTTAAACTGATCTATGATATATTTGCCTTGTTCCCTCCATTGTTGCCACCTTCCCTTCATTGTTGCCTTGTTCCCTCCATTGTTGCCACCTTCCCTTCATTGTTGCCTTGTTCCCTCCATTGTTGCCACCTTCCCTTCATTGTTGCCTCGTTCTCTCCATTGTTGCCACCTTCCCTTCATTGTTGCCTCGTTCCCTTCATCATTGCCACGTTCCCTCCGTTGTTACCACGTTCCCTCCATTCTTCCCTCGTTCCTTCCATTCTTCTGTCGTTCCCTCCATTCTTTCCTCTTCCCTGCGCTAATTCTTAAACGACCGCTGGAGTGATTAGGGAGAGCGGCGAGCCAATGACAGTGTTAATTAGATTTGTCGTGAGCTGTAGTGATTAATGCATTCCTCCCCCCTCCCTGCCCCTCCACATCCCCTACCCACCAAACATTCCCCACCCCTGCCCCTCCCCCCAGCCCCTCCCATTTTCCTCCACCCCTGCCTCCCCTTTTCCTCCACCCCTGCCCCTCCCATCTTCCTCCACCACTGCCCCTCCCCTCTTCCTCCACCACTTCCCCTACCCATCTTCCTCCACCGCTGCCCCTCCCCTATTCTACTACCACCCCAGCCCCACCACTCCTTTGACTCCACCCCAGCCCCACCACTCCTTTGACTCCACCCCAGCCCCACCACTCCTTTGACTCCACCCCAGCCCCACCACTCCATTGACTCCACCCCAGCCCCACCAGTCCACTGACTCCACCCCAGCCCCTCCGATTTTCTATTAAAACTCCGGCCCCTCCCATATACTACCTCCCCAGCCCTCCCCAACCACTACTACCATTGCCCCACGCCTCCATAACCCCATTTCCTGCCCGGTCCACCCCAACACCCAGGATCACCCCAACACCCAGGATCACCCCAACACCTAGGACCACCCCAACACCTAGGACCACCCTAACACCCAGGATCACCCCAACACCTAGGATCACCCTAACGCCCAGTATCACTCCAGGACCATCCAACACCCAGTATCACTCCAGGACCACTCCAACACCCACTATCACTCCAGGACCACCCAACACCCAGTATCACTCCAGGACCACCCAACACCCACTATCACTCCAGGACCATCCAACACCCACTATCACTCCAGAACCATCCAACACCCAGTATCACTCCAGGACCACTCCAACACCCACTATCACTCCAGGACCACTCCAGCACCCACTATCACTCCAGGACAACCCAACACCCACTATCACTCCAGAACCACCCAACACCCACTATCACTCCAGGACCACTCCAACACCCACTATCACTCCAGGACCACTCCAACACCCACTATCACTCCAGGACCACTCCAACACCCACTATCACTCCAGGACCACTCCAGCACCCACTATCACTCCAAGACCACCCAACACCCACTATCACTCCAGGACCACCCAACACCCACTATCACTCCAGGACCACACCAACACCCACTATCACTCCAGGACCATCCAACACCCACTATCACTCCAGGACCATCCAACACCCACTATCACTCCAGGACCATCCAACACCCACTATCACTCCAGGACCACCCAACACCCACTATCACTCCAGGACCACCCAACACCCACTATCACTCAAGGACCATCCAACACCCACTATCACTCCAGGACAACTCCAACACCCACTATCACTCCAGGACCACTCCAACACCCACTCTCACTCCAGGCCCATCCAACACCCACTATCACTCCAGGACCATCCAACACTTACTATCACTCCAGGACCACCCAACACCCAGTATCACTCCAGGACCACCCAACACCCACTATCACTCGAGGACCATCCAACACCCACTATCACTCCAGGACCACCCAACACCCACTATCACTCTAGGACCACCCAACACCCACTATCACTCCAGGACCATCCAACACCCACTATCACTCCAGGACCACCCAACACCCACTATCACTCCAGGACCACCCAACACCCACTATCACTCCAGGACCACCCAACACCCACTATCACTCCAGGACCACCCAACACCCACTATCACTCCAGGACCACTCCAACACCCACTATCACTCCAGAACCATCCAACACCCAGTATCACTCCAGGACCACTCCAACACCCACTATCACTCCAGGACCACTCCAACACCCACTATCACTCCAGGACCACTCCAACACCCACTATCACTCCAGGACCACTTCAACACCCACTATCACTCCAGGACCACTCCAACACCCACTATCACTCCAGGACCACTCCACACCCACTATCACTTCAGGACCACTCCAACACCCACTATCACTCCAGGACCACTCCAACACCCACTATCACTCCAGGACCACTCCAACACCCACTATCACTCCAGGACCATCCAACACCCACTATCACTCCAGGACCACCCAACACCCACTATCACTCCAGGACCATCCAACACCCACTATCACTCCAGGACCATCCAACACCCACTATCACTCCAGGACCATCCAACACCCACTATCACTCCAGGACCATCCAAAACCCACTATCACTCCAGGACCATCCAACACCCACTATCACTCCAGGACCATCCAACACCCACTATCACTCCAGGACAACTCCAACACCCACTACAGAAGGTGCCTATACGAACACGCCTTAACCACAGTAACACATTTACCTTACTCATCGCTACCCAGGCCCCTCCAACATTTCGTAGCCTATACTTTAGTTAAACATTTATTTTACTGACGAGATTGAGAATTTTCCATGCTTATATATATATAGGGGGTCCACCTCTGGTACAAATTGTGGGACCCATAGCCTCGGAGAAGTGGATAAAAAGGCTTCAATTAAGAATATATATATATATATATATATATATATATATATATATATATATATATATATATATATATATATATATATATATAGTACAAGTGCTTTATAAATTGTGTGTGTGTGTACACTTCTCAGCCTGTTTACTGCTCACTCTCTTTACAACTCACACACTTTACTGCTCACACACTTTACTGCTCACACTTTACTGCTCACACTTTACTGCTCACACACTTTACTGCTCGTTCTTTTCACTTGCAGCACACAACAGAGAACCTCATAATAGTCACAACGAGAGTTAAAGACCTCCAACATTAACACAGTGTGAAGCTGGGTGGGGGAGGGAAGAGAAGGTGAGAGGGCAGTACGTTCCTCAGAAGGACTAAGTGAGAGATGGGATGTACAAATGAAGGTTGTAGTTTATTCTTATGTACACTATTGAGTGGATAGAGAGAGGAGAAAGAGAGAAGGGAGTAGGTGGGAGAAGGAGGGTGGGTAGGTGGGAGAAGGAGGGTGGGTAGGTGGGAGAGGGAGGGTGGGTAGGTGGGAGAGGTAGGGTGGGTAGGTCGGAGATGAAGGTGGGAGAGGGAGTATGGGAGGTGGGGAGAGGTGGGGGAGGTGGGAGGGGGAGGGTGGGAGAGGGAGGGTGGGGAGAGGGTGGTGGGAGAGGGGTGGGTAGGTGGGAGAGGGAGGTGGAGTTGGTGGGAGAGGGAGGGTGGGTAGGTGGGAGAGGGATGGTCTGGAGAGTGGGTAGGTGGGAGAGGAGATGGGTAGGTGGGGGGGGATGGGTAGTTGGGAGAGGAGGGTGGGGAGAGTGGGTAGGTGGGTGAGGGAGGGTGGGTTGGTGGGAGAGGGAGGGTGGGTTGGTGGGAGAGGGAGGGTGGGTAGGTGGGAGAGGGAAAGGCTGGAGAGTGGGTAGGTGAGAGAGGGAGGGTGGGTAGGTGGAAGGGTGGTGGGGAAGTGGGGTGGGAGAGGGAGGATGGGAAGGTAGGTAAGTAGGTAGTTATTTATTTATTGTTGAGTCTTGACCAGCACATAGCTTAATACATAATTATATACTATATGCTTACTTAGTATACATGCTCACATGGTATACATGCTCAATTGGTATCCATGCTCACTTGGTATCCATGCTCACTTGGTATACATGCTCACTTGGTATACATGCTCACTTGATATACATGCTCACTTGGTATCCATGCTTACTTGGTATACATGCTCACTTGGTATCCATGCTCACTTGGTATACATGCTCACTTGGTATCCATGCTTACTTGGTATACATGCTCACTTGATATACATGCTCACTTGGTATACATGCTCACCTGGTTTATATGCTAACTTGGTATACATGCTCACCTTGTATACATGCTCACCTGGTTTATGTGCTCACTTGGTATACATGCTCACCTGGTTTATATGCTCACTTGGTATACATGCTCACCTTGTATACATGCTCACCTTGTATACATGCTCACTTGGTATATATTCCCACTTGGTATATATGCTCACTTAGTATATTCTTCGGCAAACATGAACAAATATTTTAATTTGAACAGTCGAATTTTTAAAGGAATGTTAAAATATAATATACTAAAAAATACTTAAGGTACACTAGACCTTTCTGATAAGCCTATATGATGTATTATATATTCCCTCCCTTTCTCTCTTCTCTCTTTCTCTCCCCATCTCCTCTCTCTCTTTCTCTCCCCATCTCCTCTCTCTCTCTTTCTCTCCCCATCTCCTCTCTTTCTCTCCCCATCTCCTCTCTCTTTCTCTCCCCATCTCCTCTCTCTTTCTCTCCCCATCTCCTCTCTCTTTCTCTCCCCATCTCCTCTCTTTCTCTCCCCATATCCTCTCTCTCTCTCTCCCCCTCTTCCCCCCCTCTCTCCTTCCCTCTAATAACCAGCAGGAAAAGTTTGCTTATTTGCTCGGGTTTCCAACTCCAACAAAACGAGCCAAAAATTGGCTCCTCAAAAACTCCATGGAGTGGCTCTACGGCATGGCAGGGCAAACACTGCCACATGGGTGGTGGCTCTACGGCATGGCAGGGCAAACACTGCCACATGGGTGGTGGCTCTACGGCATAGCAGGGCAAACACTGCCACATGGGTGGTGGCTCTACGGCATGGCAGGGCAAACACTGCCACATGGGTGGTGGCTCTACTGCATGGCAGGGCAAACACTGCCACATGGGTGGTGGCTCTACTGCATGGCAGGACAAACACTGCCACATGGGTGGTGGCTCTACGGTATGGCAGGGCAAACACTGCCACATGGGTGGTGGCTTTACGGCATGGCAGGACAAACACTGCCACATGGGTGGTGGCTCTACTGCATGGCAGGACAAACACTGCCACATGGGTGGTGGCTCTACTGCATGGCAGGACAAACACTGCCACATGGGTGGTGGCTCTACTGCATGGCAGGGCAAACACTGCCACATGGGTGGTGGCTCTACGGCATGGCAGGACAAACACTGCCACATGGGTGGTGGCTCTACTGCATGGCAGGACAAACACTGCCACATGGGTGGTGGCTCTACGGCATGGCAGGACAAACACTGCCACATGGGTGGTGGCTCTACTGCATGGCAGGACAAATACTGCCACATGGGTGGTGGCTCTACGGCATGGCAGGGCAAACACTGCCATACGGCACTTCATATCTCATTACTCGTTTTAATTACATTTTTGTACATTTTTTCCTCTCCCTCCCCTCCCAGTCACTTTCAGAGCCAATAAAAATGAACCTCTATAGCATTTTTTATTGGTATATATTTGAGCTATTTTTTTTTATTTTTTTGCATTCATGGAAGTGGGGAAAAGTGCAAATGTTGACTTTACTTCTATTATGTATTGGTGAATTTCTTTCCTTTTCATATTTAAATGTTCGTTTTTTATTTTGTTAGGTGTCCCGATGGAGCACCTTTGAGTGATTGCCTAATTTTTTTTCCTTTGTTTTTAGCTATTTTTTCTTAAGCTATTCGTTTTTTTTCCCCGATCATAACAAGATGAGGCATCATACGTTGATGTGCGGTAGCTAAGACAATTTTTTTAGGAACAATTGTCATGCGCAGGCGCCCTGTGACCTAACCTGTTGATCCCACTCCCAGCATCCTTCCAAAACTCTCTCTGAAAGGCCTGGTCTCAGACCGGGCCGCGGGGGCGTTGACCCCCGAAACCCTCTCCAGGTAAACTGCTCGGCTTCAAGCGTTTACCAAGGTGCCTCTTAATTCATCTACGGCGGAGAGTGAAATTTAATTGTGTAGGTCCATATCTGCCAATTTTGTGTGTAAAGTACTGTGAAAGATTTTGTATTCCTGTTAAATCTTGTTAAATACCTTTAGTATTTAACAGTTGATGTATCTTACAGCAAGATTCGTGTTGTTTCTGGCATCCATAACTAGTAAATACGTCTCCTGATTGGCTTAAAATCCTCACTGCCAGTATTTAACTAGTTCACTGAGATGCAGGTGACTGGGCTTCTGGTTCCACAGTGACTGAGATGAATCTGATTTGGTGGAGAAAATAAAGGTGATCAGGTGGTGGCACCTATCTTCATGAAGGTGGTCAGGTGGTGGCACCTATCTTCATGAAGGTGGTCAGGTGGTGGCACCTATCTTCATGAAGGTGGTCAGGTGGTGGCACCTATCTTCATGAAGGTGGTCAGGTGGTGGCACCTATCTTCATGAAGGTGGTCAGGTGGTTGCACCTATCTTCATGAAGGTGGTCAGGTGGTTGCACCTATCTTCATGAAGGTGGTCAGGTGGTGGCACCTATCTTCATGAAGGGAGAAGGAGACAGGTGATTCTTGAGTTATATATTAATATAGGTGAAGTTAGTATTGTCCACCTAACATTGTCTCAAGAGAAGAACTTCACATTCACAGCATTCACTGAAACGGGAAGAGCGGTACATACACAACATTCAGTGAAAGAGGAACAGCGGTACGTTTACAGAATTCACCGAAATATTAACAACGACACATTTGTGGCATTAACAGAAACAAGAAAAACGTTATAGTTACAGCATTAATGAAATAAAAAATAAGGTACTTTACAACATTAAAAGAATTAAATACAATGGTACACTTACAGCATTAACAGAAGCAATGGTATATTTACAGCATAACTGAAACATGAACATTGGTACATTTACAACATTAACAGAAACAAGAACAATTGTTTTAAGTTCCAATACAAAGTTGGTTAAAAACTTATAGTGAAATTTGAGAAATATCAGGAAATATGTTTAGAAACTCAGTGACGTGATAATCAGTTATGTTATTCTTAGGAAGGAATAGTTCACATACTAATGTTATGAAGGAGTAGTTCAGATATTAATGTTATGAAAGAGTAGTTCAGATATTAATGTTATGGAGTAGTTCATATATTAATGTTATGGAGTAGTTCAGATATTAATGTTATGAAGGAGTAGTTCAGATATTAATGTTATGGAGTAGTTCAGATATTAATGTTATGGAGTAGTTCAGATATTAATGTTATGGAGTAGTTCAGATATTAATGTTATGAAAGAGTAGTTCAGATATTAATGTTATGAAAGAGTAGTTCAGATATTAATGTTATGGAGTAGTTCAGATATTAATGTTATGGAGTAGTTCAGATATTAATGTTATGGAGTAGTTCAGATATTAATGTTATGGAGTAGTTCAGATATTAATGTTATGGAGTAGTTCAGATATTAATGTTATGAAAGAAAGCTTCAAATTTTAATGTTGTTAAAGATCAGTTCATACTTTTAGTACACTGAAACTGAATACAAGAGATGCTGAGAACAACTCCTAAGAATACTTATGATTTTTTAATCCCTTAAGCGAAGCCAGAAGATTCTAGGAAAACCTCAGGGAAAGTTGTTAGAACTGAAAGATCAAGTACATCATTTAGTGGTTACCATATATACATATATATATATATATATATATATATATATATATATATATATATATATATATATATATATATATATATATATATATATCGTGCCGAATGGGTAAAACTTGCTATTTTAGCTTAAATAGCAACGCTCTTCTTGCCTAATAAGGCAAGCAAAAATTTGTGTATGCAATAATTTCGCAAAAATCATTCTGAACCTAACGAAAAAAAAATATTTCATTGTGTTTGTTTATTATTAAATTATTATAAATTTATCTAAAATATATTTAGTTGGATTAGGCTAAATTAAATTGAGCTTGTTACAGTAGGGTTAGGTAAGTTTTCTAAGGTTCTTTTCTTGCAATATTATTAATTTTTACATTAATGTAAATGAAAAAAATACATTTTAAACGTATAAGAGAAAAATTTAGAAAGGACTTAATTTTAAATGAGTTTTTGCTAATTGACCAGTTTTACTTATTCTGATATATATATATATATATATATATATATATATTATATATATATATATCAGGGGTGAGTTGAATGATAGTTTTTGCAATGTTGCAAAAACGCGTCCTCTGAACGTGTTTTATTGCAATTGCTATTCGAGTTTTGTTCAGTATTTCATGAAATGTTAAAGTGAATAATGGAGTGGTTAATGAAGGTTACTGTAACTTGGTAGTCACCCTTCCACATACTGGCCAACAGCAGCTGTGCATTAACCTTCTTAGCTAAGCTGTGTGCGCCTTTCCCACAGTTACCTGGTGCAAACATATATCTCCTGTTTGCTCACTTTAGCAAGTCCAACGGTATGCATGGCCACCACCAACAGTGAGAACAGTATGCATGGCCACCACCAACAGTGAGAACAGTATGCATGACCACCACCAACAGTAACAACAGTATGCATGACCACCACCAACAGTGACAACAGTATGCATGACCACCACCAACAGTAACAACAGTATGCATGACCACCACCAACAGTGACAACAGTATGCATGACCACCACCAACAGTAACAACAGTATGCATGACCACCACCAACAGTAACAACAGTATGCATGACCACCACCAACAGTGAGAACAGTATGCATGACCACCACCAACAGTGAGAACAGTATGCATGACCACCACCAACAGTGAGAACAGTATGCATGACCACCACCAACAGTGAGAACAGTATGCATGACCACCACCAACAGTGAGAACAGTATGCATGACCACCACCAACAGTGAGAACAGTATGCATGGCCACCACCAACAGTGAGAACAGTATGCATGACCACCACCAACAGTAACAACAGTATGCATGGCCACCACCAACAGTGACAACAGTATGCATGACCACCACCAACAGTAACAACAGTATGCATGACCACCACCAACAGTAACAACAGTATGCATGACCACCACCAACAGTAACAACAGTATGCATGACCACCACCAACAGTAACAACAGTATGCATGACCACCACCAACAGTAACAACAGTATGCATGACCACCACCAACAGTAACAACAGTATGCATGACCACCAACAACAGTAACAACAGTATGCATGACCACCACCAGTGACAACAGTATTTATGACTACCACCAACAGTAACAACAGTATGCATGACCACCACCACCAGTGACAACAGTATGCATGACCACCAACAACAGTAACAACAGTATGCATGACCACCACCAGTGACAACAGTATTTATGACTACCACCAACAGTAACAACAGTATGCATGACTACCACCAACAGTAACAACAGTATGCATGGCCACCACCAACAGTAACAACAGTATGCATGACCACCACCAACAGTAACAACAGTATGCATGACCACCACCAGTGACAACAGTATGTATGACTACCACCAACAGTAACAACAGTATGCATGACCACCACCAACAGTGACAACAGTATGCATGACCACCACCAGTGACAACAGTATTTATGACTACCACCAACAGTAACAACAGTATGCATGATCACCAACAGTGACAACAGTATGCATGATCACCACCAACAGTGACAACAGTATGCATGATCACCACCAACAGTAACAACAGTATTCATGGCCACCACCAACAGTAACAACAGTATGCATGGCCACCACCAACAGTAACAACAGTATGCATGATCACCACCAACAGTAACAACAGTATTCATGATCACCACCAACAGTGACAACAGTATGCATGGCCACCACCAACAGTAACAACAGTATGCATGACCACCACCAACAGTAACAACAGTATGCATGACCACCACCAACAGTAACAACAGTATGCATGACCACCACCAACAGTAACAACAGTATGCATGACCACCACCAGTGACAACAGTATGCATGATCACCACCAACAGTGACAACAGTATGCATGATCACCACCAACAGTGACAACAGTATGCATGACCACCACCAACAGTAACAACAGTATTCATGATCACCACCAACAGTGACAACAGTATGCATGGCCACCACCAACAGTAACAACAGTATGCATGACCACCACCAACAGTAACAACAGTATGCATGACCACCACCAGTGACAACAGTATGTATGACTACCACCAACAGTAACAACAGTATAAAACAGTATGCATGACCACCACCAACAGTGACAACAGTATGCATGACCACCACCAGTGACAACAGTATTTATGACTACCACCAACAGTAACAACAGTATGCATGATCACCACCAACAGTGACAACAGTATGCATGATCACCACCAACAGTGACAACAGTATGCATGATCACCACCAACAGTAACAACAGTATTCATGGCCACCACCAACAGTAACAACAGTATGCATGGCCACCACCAACAGTAACAACAGTATGCATGACCAACAGTAACAACAGTATGCATGACCACCACCAGTGACAACAGTATGCATGGCCACCACCAACAGTGACAACAGTATGCATGATCACCACCAACAGTGACAACAGCAAGGAAGGAATCAATAAGAATGCAGGCATTATGTTTTGGTGTTGTGGTTGACAATATGGTGGGTGGTGTGGCATCCATCGCCGCCCTCCTACTCACATTTGTCGCCCTTATGGCTTCGTGATAATGAGGTGATATTGGCGAGTCGTCCTGGTGTTGGTTGCTTACCATTGTCGTAATGAAGGCAGCAACTGAAACAAAAGACGAACATAAAGACAGAAATGTTGAATATTGACTCCTGAGGTGCATAGTGTGTGTGTGTGTGTGTGTGTGTGTGTGTGTGTGTGTGTGTGTGTGTGTGTGTGTGTGTGTGTGTGTGTGTACTGACTCTTTTGTGCTCACCTGTTTGTGGTTGAAGGTTTTAAGTCACAGCTCCTGGCCCCGCCTCTTCTTTGGTCGCCACTAGGTCCACTCTCTCTCCCTGCTCCAAGAGCGCTATGTATGGCTATGTATGGCTCCTGCCTCCACTGGTTCAGTCCAGACTGTTCCACTTACTGACAACTCTATGACTTAAGAAATACTTCCTAAAATCCCTATGACTCATCTGAGTTTTTAATTTCCAGTTGTGTCTCCTTGTTTCTGTGTCCCATCTCTGGAATATAATGTCTTCGTCCACCTTGTCAATTCTTTTTAGTATTTTATATGTTATGTCTTCCATCTCTCCTGTCCTCCAGTGTCGTCAAGTTGATTTCCCTTAACCTCTCCTCGTAGGACATACCCCTTAGCTCCGGGATTAGTTTGTTGCAAACCTTTGCACTTTCTCTAATTTCGTGATGTGCTTGACCAGGTCTGGGTTCCATACTGGTGCTGCATACTCCGATATGGATATGGGCCTGACGTACACGGTGTACAGTGTCTTGAATGACTTCTTAGGTTCGCTAGTCGCCCACTTGCTGCAGCAGTTATTTGATTGATGTGCTTGGTATTATACTCACCCCAAAATCCATGTCCTTGAATGAGTTTTGTCTCCGTTTGTGGTCTTCTTTGTCTTTCCCCAAGCTGTGTGTGTGTGTGTATTTGTGTTTGTGTATTTGTGTGTGTGTGTAAAGAAAGGATAGGAGAGGAAGGAAAAGGGTGTAAGAAAAGTTAGAGAAAAGAAAAGAGAGAGAGGAAAGAAAGAAGTGAAGGAGCTGATGTGGAGGGAAGGAAGGGATGAAGGTGTTGTGTGACTAAGACATCAGAGAGTGTTGTGTGACTAAGACATCAGAGAGTGCTGTGTGACTAAGACATCAGAGAGTGTTGTGTGACTAAGACATCAGAGAGTGTTGTGTGACTAAGACATCAGAGAGTGCTGTGTGACTAAGACATCAGAGAGTGCTGTGTGACTAAGACATCAGAGAGTGCTGTGTGACTAAGACATCAGAGAGTGCTGTGTGACTAAGACATCAGAGAGTGCTGTGTGACTAAGACATCAGAGAGTGCTGTGTGACTAAGACATCAGAGAGTGTTGTGTGACTAAGACATCAGAGAGTGCTGTGTGACTAAGCTTTGATCGTGATCTAATAATGTTCTTTGGAAGGAAAAGGAGTAATAGTGATTTATAAAGAGTCAGTTTTTCCCAACCCATCATCTTCGCTCCCATAAAAACCTGTGGAACTCTCAGGTAAGGTTTGCGGCAAATTTCTGGATTAGATTAGGGTTTCCTCTTTCCGTAAGAATAACTAGTAATAACATACCACAAAAGAAGAAATATTCAAGATAAAGACGATAAAAAGTTCTTTGGCGAGAAGAGAAAACTGGCAGCCACAGAAAACGGTATAAATAACTTTGTGAGATATTCACTGTTAAGATACCTTTATCAGTCTCTTATTTGACATGTCTTCACAACAGTGTGTGATAAGAGGACGGGTTGATTGCATAAATTCAGTGGAACACTGAATTCTTTTCGAATGCATGACCATCCTTGACCGTCATGCATTCATGCATCCGGTAGCCAGAAAGATACATAAGAATTTATACTTCGAAAATTCTCGAGGGATTGGTACCTAGTGTGTAAGTTACTTCCTGTGAGAGCAAGAGGCTCAGAAGACGGTGAAAAATACATGAACTAAACATCAGGAATACAGTCAGTATATCCTAAGAAATAAATGTAAAGGAAGACTTATCAACGCCCTTCCTTCCTTCATTAGGGGAATTATCAGCAAACCCTTAGTTGTCTTCGAGAGAACTGATTCAGCTCAAGTTAGTTCCTGATCACCCTGACTGTGGTGCATATGTTGGAATGCGTGCGTCTAACACCAGCAGCCTGGTGTTAGACGATCAGACCATCAACCGGGAGGCCTGGTCTGGGACCTGCCAGCGGGGGGCGGTAACCCCCGAAATCGCCTTCAGATAAAATTCAGATAAATAAAAAAAAGGCACAATACCGTGACTGGAACAATACACATACAACCCGCACATAGGAGAGAGGAGCGGGTTGTGTGTGTGTAAACTTCAGATAATGTTGCCCACGGTTACGATAGTAACGAGGGCAATATTAAGCTAGTCAGATCATATGTGAAGATGATATTAAATAAGCGAGACATTAAGGTGTTACTCGAGTCCACTCTTAGAGGACCACAAGAAAATTTAACGCAGAAGAATACAGATAAAGAGGAGTTAGACATGATTCAAAATGAGCAAGACACGAGGATAAGAGTGACAACAAAGAGAGAAAAGAGAATGAGGAGAGAGAGTTACGAAAATATGAAAGAAATATCCAGAATGTGAAGAGATCATCTTGTGGTTTAGCGGGGGTTGGACGGTAGTTTTGTTAGCATATTCCAAACACTTGGTATGCCAGCATATTCCAAACACTTGGTATGCCAGCATATTTCAAACACTTGGTATGCCAGCATATTTCAAACACTTGGTATGCCAGCATATTTCAAACACTTGGTATGCCAGCATATTTCAAACACTTGGTATGCCAGCATATTTCAAATACTTGCTAGCGATGACGTCACGGACTCCCATATGCCCGCACATGCGCCGTGAGGCTAGACAGGGTCGAGTCAGGGCGGTTAGGAAGGCAGGGTAGACACGAAAGGAAGGCTGGGCTTCAACAAGTTTTCACCCAATATATCACTGTGTATAACAGCCTACAACGAGTTACACTCACCATCACTCCATCTAAGAACCCGACAAATAGTGGTCAGCAGTGAGTACGTAAATTTACTATTTACTTTGGGGGGGAGGAGTGAATATTAAGTAAGCCGGTGGACATCTTGTGATCAGCAGAGGTAGACCGATGCTACTACAAGCCAGAGTTTAGCGGGGGTTCCATGGTAATTTAACGGGGATTGACTGGTAGTTTAGCGGAGTGGTTCGATGGTAGTTTAGCGGGGGTTGACTGGTAGTTTAGCGGGGGTTGACTGGTAGTTTAGCGGGGTTGGATGGTAGTTTAGCGGGGGTTGACTGGTAGTTTAGCGGGGGTTGACTGGTAGTTTAGCGGGGTTGGATGGTAGTTTAGCGGGGTTGACTGGTAGTTTAGCGGGGTTGACTGGTAGTTTAGCGGGGGTTGGATGGTAGTTTAGCGGGGGTTGACTGGTAGTTTAGCGGGGTTGACTGGTAGTTTAGCGGGGGTTGGGTGGTAGTTTAGCGGGGTTGACTGGTAGTTTAGCGGGGTTGACTGGTAGTTTAGCGGGGGTTGGATGGTAGTTTAGCGGGGGTTGGATGGTAGTTTAGCGGGGTTGACTGGTAGTTTAGCGGGGTTGGATGGTAGTTTAGCGGGGTTGATGGTAGTTTAGCGGGGGTTGGGTGGTAGTTTAGCGGGTTGACTGGTAGTTTAGCGGGGTGTTGACTGGTAGTTTAGCGGGGTTGGATGGTAGTTTAGCGGGGTTGACTGGTAGTTTAGCGGAGTGGTTCGATGGTAGTTTAGCGGGTGTTGACTGGTAGTTTAGCGGGGTTGACTGGTAGTTTAGCGGGGTTGACTAGTAGTTTAGCGGGGGTTGGGTGGTAGTTTAGCGGGGTTGGATAGTAGTTTAGAGGAGTTGGGTGGTAGTTTAGCGGGGTTGGGTGGTAGTTTAGCGGGGTTGACTGGTAGTTTAGCGGGGTTTGGATGGTAGTTTAGCGGGGGTTGGGTGGTAGTTTAGCGGGGTTGACTTGTAGTTTAGCGGAGGTTGACTGGTAGTTTAGCGGGGGTTGGGTGGTAGTTTAGCTGGGGCTGGGTGGTAGTTTAGCGGGAGTTGGGTGGTAGTTTAGCGGGGTTTGGGTGGTAGTTTAGCGGGGTTGGGTGGTAGTTTAGCGGGAGTTGGGTGGTAGTTTAGCGGGGTTGACTGGTAGTTTAGCGGGGTTGGGTGGTAGTTTAGCGGGGTTGGATGGTAGTTTAGCGGGAGTTGGGTGGTAGTTTAGCGGGGTTGACTGGTAGTTTAGCGGGGGTTGGATGGTAGTTTAGCGGGGTTGGGTGGTAGTTTAGCGGGGTTGACTGGTAGTTTAGCGGGGGTTGGATGGTAGTTTAGCGGGGGTTGGATGGTAGTTTAGCGGGGTTGACTTGTAGTTTAGCGGGGTTGACTGGTAGTTTAGCGGGGGTTGACTGGTAGTTTAGCAGGGTTGGATGGTAGTTTAGCTGGGGTTGGGTGGTAGTTTAGCTGGGGTTGGGTGGTAGTTTAGCGGGGTTGACTGGTAGTTTAGCTGGGGTTGGATGGTAGTTTAGCGGGGGTTGGATGGTAGTTTAGCGGGGGTTGACTGGTAGTTTAGCGGAGTGGTTCGATGGTAGTTTAGCGGGGTGTTGACTGGTAGTTTAGCGGGGGTTGACTGGTATTTTAGCGGGGGTTGACTGGTAGTTTAGCGGGGGTTGACTGGTAGTTTAGCGGGGGTTGACTGGTAGTTTAGCGGGGGTTGACTGGTAGCTTAGCGGGGTTGACTGGTAGTTTAGCGGAGGTTGACTGGTAGTTTAGTGGAGGTTGACGTAAATAAACGAAAATTAACCAATTCAAGTAAAATATTACACTAAAAGTTATTTCTTTGTATATAGTGACACTATGGAAGATTAGCTGAACTAGATGAACCAGGCTGTGATGGATGTGTGCCAAGGGGACGCTAACTGCAACAGCCTGGTTGAACAGGCACTCATCAAGGAAACGTTTCCAAAGACTGATAACATTTATATGTTGGTACAAGTGTTATATAGCTATAAATAATATGGTGACAGGGTCTCGCTTGTGCATGGCAACACTCCATTTAATTAATAGTTCTTTTTATATGGTAACACATACGTTATGCTAATGCTTCTTCGCTCTTGGCAACACTTACACAAAGTAACTATTAGAATTCAACCCCGGAAAATGCAGTTATGAAAATTTTGGAAGGGCTAAGAAAACTTTAACAGACAAATGCTGCCAACCTCACCCAAGGAGGATCTCAGGGTGATCATAGTGCCGAGCATATCGCAGGAAGTGCACTTCAGCCGAATCACCTCTGCAGAAACACTCGTCTGGCAAATATGAGATTAATTTTCAAGAACTTCAAAACATGAGTCATTCACGTCACTGCGGCAAGTTAGATCCATCTTTGAGTATGCATCACCATAATGAAACCCAAACCTGATCAAGTATGTCAAAAAACTGCAAAAATTGCAGAGGTTTAGAACGAGACTAGTCCCGGAGCTAAGAGATGATGGGATCAAAGATATTATTAACCAGTAATGCCGACCGATTGCAGCTTACGAGGCTGGTCCAGGAGCTGAGACTCGACCACCACAAACTAGTAGGGTGAGTACATATTTGGTCCTCTGTTACAATTAATAAACAAATTGATGAGGTTGAAATTATTGGATGATCGAGTAATGGAATTATACAAACGTTAATGTGGAAGATTATAATCATGTTGGGTCGCCAACATGCTCACACCATTATAATTTCCGCCTCTCATATTTACAATAATTCACTGGTCTCGCAATAATTTCTGTTATAGAGGTGTTTTGCAACGATTGTGCTGTTGCATTGCACTTAATAATACTTGTCAGCTTCTTGTTTGGGGCGTCTACAGGCAGTGATTTTTAGTTCCTCCGGGGAGCACTAAATCTTTAAGGGTCATACAGTGCCTTGGCGAATGAGAGGTAATCAGACTTGATTCAGGGAAAGAGAAGGTGGCTTTAATTCTTTAGATTAAGAGTCCTTCACTCCATCTAAATAAACATTAATAATTTAATGGCGTTTTTAATTGTTGCTGGTTATTTTAACAGGATACTTTAGTATTTATTTGTTTGAGTGTTTATGTTCGCTGCTATCATTGTTATTTTTATCCTTTTTTATTGTGTTGTGCATAGTTTTTATATGTGTGATCGCTGGGTGACCTACGCGCCCAGAGTGATGTTGATTGTTACAAGTACTGCTGCTGCTGCTGCTGCTGCTCCATCTTGAAGACTGGAGGGAGTGAGCGCACTACTGGGCAGTAGTAGCTTCAAGGCTGACACTCCCGTAGATATGATCCTCAATTTTTGCGTTGAATCGTGAAACTGGGAACACGTGCTTTATTGACCATGAGGTCATTAAAAATAATGCCAACCACATTGGTTGACCATGAGGTCATTAAAGAAGAAGCCAACCACATTGGTTGACCATGAGTGTATTAAAAAAGATATCAACCACTCTGGTGAGCCGTGAGGGCCACGCGTCATTCAGTCAACATGACAGACAAGTCAATGATTGCAAGAATTCTGGCAACGCAGATCTGGAATATTACACCGGAAATTATTTCCGGTGAGCCGTTTTTCCGGTTGCGTACACTGCATCGTACAAAACTCCGGAAATGGTTTGTAATATTCATTTTTTTTATATTTTCCGTCATGCTAACTTCAAATGTAGTATTAGAATGGTATTGATGAAAATAATAATAATAAATATATACTGTGACCTGATACCTAAAGTAATTCATGCTTCACATCTATATCAACAATATAATAATCTTCAAAATACTACGTGTAGGAAAGTGTGGGATAACTTATTTTTCCATAAATTATAGATGTGAAACTGAATATTGATTGGAGTATTGCTAAAACGCAACTGCAGACAACTCTCCATGTCTGCAGCGCTTGAAGTACGAATAAGTTCTAATTTACAGAAGACAGTGTTGTTATTGCTACCATGTTATTGCCTCCACATTACTCTAGGCTAGTGTATGGCAGATGGCAGGCTTGGTGCAACACACCTGCCATGGCCTCAACAACCTTAAGTACAACGATTCTTATATTATTACCCAGCAGGTTACCTCAGGTGGTGGCAGCATCACTCAGGTGTATGAACCAGGCTTGACCCCATCTATGTCTGTCTGGATGCAACACGGAGAACATAGTGCTGAAGAAGGTCTTGTGTTGGGTTAATGTTGTTTGTTTAGTGGAACGTCTGTAAGACCATGATTCACATGGCTTCATTTACAGTGACTTCTGCTAGACCATGATTCACATGGCTTCGTTTACAGTGACTTCTGCGAAACCATGATTTACATGGCTTCGTTTACAGTGACTTCTGCGAGACCATGATTCAAATGGCTTCATTTACAGTGACGTCTGCTAGACCATGATTCACATAGCTTCGTTTACAGTGACTTCTGCGAGACCATGATTCACATGGCTTCGTTTACAGTGACTTCTGCTAGACCATGATTCACATAGCTTCGTTTACAGTGACTTCTGCTAGACCATGATTCACATGGCTTCATTTACAGTGACTTCTGCTAGACCATGATTTACATAGCTTCGTTTACAGTGACTTCTGCGAGACCATGATTCACATGGCTTCGTTTACAGTGACTTGTGTGAGACCATGATTCACATGGCTTCATTTAGAGTGACTTGTGTTGCAGTGACAGTGGTTCTACAAAATTATCATCACCTTTATCACCATTTTCTTATTGACACTATAACTAGTGATAGTAGCCTCATTATCAGTCTGTATAACACCAACCTCTCCCTCATCACACCACAATCACCATCATCACTGTAACCACCACGACAGTCACCATCATCACCCTCACCACCACGACAGTCACCATCATCACCCTCACCACCACGACAGTCACCATCATCACCCTCACCAGAATCATCATCCTCCAAATTCACCACCAGTCACCACCACCACCACCACTCCCACCAGTCACCACCACCACCACTCTCACCAGTCACCACCACCACTTCCACCAGTCATCAACACTCCATCATTCACCACCACCACCAGTCACCACCACCACCAGTCACCATCACCACCAGTCACCACCACCAGTCACCACTATCGCTCCCACCAGTCACCACCACCACTCCCACCAGTCACCACCGCCACTCCCACCAGTCACCACCGCCACTCCCACCAGTCATCACCACCACTCCAACCAGTCATCACCACCACTCCAACCAGTCACCACCACCAGTCACCACTACCACCACCAGTCACCACCACAACTCCCTCCAGTCACCACTACCACCACCAGTCACCAATACCACTATGTCACCACTACCACCTCCAGTCGCCACCTCCACCATCAGTCACCACTACCATCACGTCACCACCACCACTACCCCACCAGTCACCACCACGACCAGTCACCACCACGACCAGTCACCACCAATCACCACCGCCAGTCACCACCGCCAGTCATCATTACCACCAGTCACCACCACCAGTCATCACCACCACTACCACCATCAGTCACCACCATCACCATCAGTCACCACCACCAATCACCAACACCACCAGTCACCACCACCACCAGACACCACTACTGGTAACCACCACCAGTCACCACCACCACCACCAGTCACAGTCATCACTTACAGTCACCACTACCACCAGTCTCCACTACCCAGTCACCACCACCCAGTCACAACCAGTCATCACCTACAGTCACCACTACCACCACCCAGTCAAAACCACCACCATTCACCACCACCCAGTCACCATCACCACCACCCAGTCACCATCACCACCACCAGTCACCACCACCAGTCACCCTTGTCACCACAATCTTGGTAAGCAACACACGAGGCTCAACATGAACACTAATTAATTAAGAAGTCCCACTACTCTCTCTAAGGCTTCCCCCACCTGGTCAGTGACTCAGTCCCCCACCTGGTCAGTGACCCAGTCCCCCACCTGGTGAGTGACCCAGTCCCCAACCTGGTAAGTGATCCAGTTCCCCACCTGGTCAGTGATCCAGTCCCCCACCTGGTCAGTGATCCTTTCCCAACCTGGTCAGTGACCCAGTCCCCCACCTGGTCAGTGACCCAGTCCCCCACCTGGTGAGTGACCCAGTCCCCAACCTGGTAAGTGATCCAGTTCCCCACCTGGTCAGTGATCCAGTCCCCCACCTGGTCAGTGATCCTTTCCCCACCTGGTCAGTGACCCAGTCCCCCACCTGGTCAGTGATCCTTTCCCCACCTGGTCAGTGATCCTTTCCCCACCTGGTCAGTGATCCAGTCCCCCACCTGGTCAGTGATCCAGTCCCCCACCTGGTCAGTGATCCAGTCCCCCACCTGGTCAGTGATCCAGTCCCCCACCTGGTAACTGAACCAGTCCCCACCTGGTCAGTGACCCAGTTACCCACTTGGTCAGTGACCCAGTCCCCCATCTGGTCAGTGACCCCAGTCCTCCATCTGGTCAGTGACTCAGTCCCCCACCTGGTCAGTGAACCAGTCCCCCACCTGGTCAGTGACTCAGTTACCTACTTGGTGAGTGACTCAGTCTTCCCCGAAATACTCTGCATAACCATGGTTATATCAGCTAGGTCTGTATCAGTTGTATCATGTACTTGTAGAAATATAGATTATCATCATCATCATCATCATTATTATTATTATTTGGAGTAAATTTCATGAAACCAAGTGTCTGGGATGCAGAAAGAGTACTGAAAAAAGGCTGACCCACCATTAAGAATATCAGTGTTAGAAGCAGCTCTTTTTCCCAGTGTAGTTCCCAGTTCGGGAAAACTGCCTTTTTTTTTCTTCAAAGTATCTAATGCTTTAGCTTTGCCCATGTTATGTGGGTATGAGACTATCACAACGTTTGTCATGTGCATACCCGGCACTGGGTTACATTTATCACCTGTATTAATATCAATAACTGCGTCATTAAAGACTTCCATCTGAATTTGAGGACTGAGTTATTTTTTCTAGAATCAGAACAATAATATAAATACATCAGTATCATTAATAAGAATTGTTATAACTTTTCCTTCCATTAAGCATATAACTAATAATGATAATATTTTACATAGGCTTTTTTTGCGTCATCTGCATATACAGGGATTAAATAATTCCCTCTGATAAGACGTTTTTTATAATTTAAAATTTTTATTGGAACAAATACGGATCTTTATAGCACCATACATAGGTTTTTTTTTCCCATGCAGATATTTGACCTCATTATGAGAAAATACTCTCGTAAGGACGTATCATATTTGTAATGTCACCCCCATAATGTAACTATAATGAAGCCTTCATTATTTTCTTTTTTACTTACCTCCTGTTGGTAAGAGGTGTTCTTGAGGTGAGAACACTTAAAGCAGAACTATGTCCAGCTCGTCGCTGCCTTTCATTTGTTTTGGCTGATATATTATCATATCTATCAAATAGTATTACCAGGACTTCACCACATACATCATCATAAAGTTTTAATCTGCTATATTTGCTGAAAGTTCTTGAGCAGTTCTTGCACGAGGCTCTTCATCCTGGTACATCAGTTGAGGTTCCCTCACTATTACATCTGGCCTTCCTGAGTTCACCACCTGGACGCGTAATTTTTGAGCAAATTTGGCTTTGTTTGGCTTACTAGGGTTTCCAGTAATGATACTGGCACGGCACTGGAGTACTAGCGAAGGGCTGATACCTCTGCTGCTCAGTGACTAGATATTTTCTGTGGATCATTTCCATGTCATTACCTTCATAAATAACCCACACTTAGGAGACTTAAATTTATGACTACGTTTCGGTCCGACTTGTAGCATTAACTAGTCACAGAACCAGAATATATGTTAGAGGGGGGCGGGGGACTGGTGTGGTAGAAATGGAAGAGGGAGTAGTAGTACTGTAGTAGTAGTAGTAGTAGTAGTTGAACAGTGATAGAGGTGGCAGTAAGAAGGTAGTAGTGGTACTGTATAGTAGTAGTAGTAGTACTGTAGTAGTAGTAGTAGTAGTATTTGAACAGTGATAGAGGTGGCAGTAAGAAGGTAGTAGTGGTAGGGAAAAAGTGTGGGATATTTTTGTATTTTTCCAGTAGTGGTATTGTTTTTTTATTCTTTGTCACAGTCTACTCTTATCTCCATGTTTTGCACTTTTTTTATGTGTCGAGATATTTTGTCCTAAAATACATGAGACAAGCTCTATTTTTAAAGGATAGTGAAATGTTATCTCCAGTTGTCAATGCATCAGTCACATTAAGATAAACATCAATAATCGTACCATTGACATTATTGTAAAATGGTCAGATATAATGTTTGACAGAATGGACTAGAGTAGTGATTAATCTGATCCTTAATTTTGGTTTGGCATTCTGCATCAGATTTCCTTGACTTCCTTCTTTGTTGAAATCTTTTCCTGGTTCTCATAGGCACGTTCATACAGTGAGTCATTAGCACAATAAATATGTAGGGGTGACAGCAAAGAATCCAACTATGATTGTTCACCAAACTGATTCCCTTTTTGTGCCTCCGTACTGTACACGTGAACTGTGGCGTAACCTGACTTGGCCATCTTCAACACCATAAACTTCATCTTAATAAGCTATCGTACTGTTTTTAGTTAGCACAGAGAGATTGAGAATCATCTGTTCCAAGCAGAGTTGTTGTAAAATGCAATCTGTTTCTGTTTCTACACCGACAAACTAATGAGCTGTGAATGTAGGTTTCAAGAGGCATTCAACACAAGCATCGTAGGGGTGTGACCTTGTTTGTTTTAGATGTTCACTTAGAAGCCACCATGTGAAACTCCCTCTGAACATGTGTCCAATACTCACCAATCAGCATGACTTTAATACCACTGTAAGCTGGTCCCAATACTTTAAAACCTGATCCTGTTATGAGAGTCCCAATGTATCCTAAATGTCATGTGTGTTTACCACCCAGTTTTAGTACAACAGATTGGCATCGTTCAAGATCAGACCATTTCATTTGCATTATTCCCATGATGAGTTGCACATCTACTGTCAGACTTACTGATGACAATCCCAGGTTTTTAATATAATTCACACAGAATGGCATCGCTTTTTAAATTTTTATCCGAATGAGCTGGTGGCGAGTCAATCAACGGGTCGACTGCGTATTTAATAGGAGGTAACAAGAGTCGCAGAAAGTTTTGGTTAAATCTCCAGACCACTGAGATGGGGATGCATCTGAGTTTTCTGAATTTGCATATGTTGTTGAGGATGTTAGGGCTACTAAAGCTTGCTCCTTATTGAGATGTGCTTCCCGGGAGTCCAGGAAAATATCTCCCAAATCCGGGGGGGGGTATTATAAAGGAAATAAACTTTCCCCTTTGGTAAAAAAGAAAAGGGAATAATAAAATTCCATTTACATCAAGTGGACATCCTTGCCTAAACCCCAGGCTTTCCCTAAGCCTACGAGAATCCTGATAATGTAAGGCGCCTACACCAACTGAAAATTCGACACTAATGTTCAAGGTAGAGGCAGACCAACGTCCATTTGATGTGAATACATTGAAGTCCTAATTATCAAATAACCCATTAAAACACCACCATCCATTTTTAAGTTCCTGGGAGTCATTTAGTCGTTCTGTGTGGCTACAACTTTCATTGTTTAGACTCATAAACACTAAAATACAACTGATTTACACAGCCATCCAAATATAGCACCAAAATAACAAGAAAATACTTCTCAACTCGTTTCCCACCACTTGTACATTTTTTTTCCGTACATTTTTTGTAAACCCACTATTGTCCACCTTTGATATTAATTACTATGCATGTTATCTATTACATTAAGTAGAACAAGGTCAATAACAATACATTAACATTTAGAATTTTTTTTCGCTTAACCGGCAGTTTGTAGATTTCGTCATGCATCTTAGTGGTATTGTACATCTGCTTAATGCAAATTACATGTTGCACCTTCGAGTCGAACCTGAAGAGCTTGAGTCTAGCTCTCATTCTTTCACACGTGTCAAGAAGACAGTCTATAATGTTGCGTCAAGTATTCCACTTCGCGCCACATTTTTGGATTCTTTGAATCTGGAGATAAATAACTTTCACCACAGATACAATGTTCCTTCAAGTTAACTGTGAACGACGGAGGCTTTACACTGAAGGCTCATTACTAGGTCTTGCCTTTTTCTCGTATGTTTCAGGTGATGAACAAAGGTGTAGGTTAATACACAACTTTTATGACCAGACATAAGCGGGACTACTGGACATTGTTTTCTGCAAGTGTGCGATACGTCACGTAACATTGTACTCCATAATTGTCTATCAGGAAACTCTAAGTATAATAAATCTACAAGAAAACATTGGCTTCCTAACAGTTCCAGGTTCACCCATGTAGCTACTGGATTAAATTGACCCAGAGACGTTAGAAAGTAAGGGTAGTAAAGATGGGAGTGTAGTGGAAGGGTAGTAAAGATGGGCGTGCAGTGGAAGGGTAGTAAAGATGGGAGTGCAGTGGAAGGGTAGTAAAGATGGGAGTGCAGTGGAAGGGTAGTAAAGATGGGAGTGCAGTGGAAGGCTAGTAAAGATGGGAGTGCAGTGGAAGGGTAGTAAAGATGGGCGTGCAGTGGAAGGGTAGTAAAGATGGGAGTGCAGTGGAAGGGTAGTAAAGATGGGAGTGCAGTGGAAGGGTAGTAAAGATGGGAGTGCAGTGGAAGGGTAGTAAAGATGGGAGTGCAGTGGAAGGGTAGTAAAGATGGGAGTGCAGTGGAAGGGTAGTAAAGATGGGAATGCAGTGGAAGGGTAGTAAAGATGGGAATGCAGTGGAAGGGTAGTAAAGATGGGAGTAATGCACAAAAAACTTACGACAAAATTAAGCCAGAGTTACAAGAATCCTGTCCATCCCTCTCTACCACTCAACTTTCCTTCAGTACCTACATTCCTACCTACATCCCTGCATCAGTACCTACACCCCTCCGTCAGTCATACCTTACTACCTTCTTCCGTATCTCAATTATGCCTTCTGTGTTCCGTGCATAACGCGCCTGTGTGTGTGTGTGTGTGTGTGTGTGTGTGTGTGTGTGTGTGTATGTATGTATGTATGTGTGTGTGTGTTGTGCGTGTGTGTGTACTCACCTATTTGTGGGTGCAGGGATCGAGTCGCAGCTCCTGGCCCTGCCTCTTCGCTAGTCTTTACTAGGTCCATTCTCTCCTTGCTGTGTGTGTGTGTGTGTTTGTGTTTATTTCTGTGAATATTTGGGGTTCTTGGTTCTTTCCTTAATCCGGTCTTCAAGAAAGACAATGCAACTACACGTTTTACCCAAGAGCAGATTTTAGGCCATACCTTATTAACAAATTTTTTAATTAGGGGTCGGCTCCCCTTGTTTGCCCTTTTTTTCTGGTTGCACTGTAATAAGTGACACATTTTAAAGTTCTTTTCTTGCTTATTTAAAAAAACATATACGGCTTTCCGAAATATTAATTTAGGAGAATATTGCAAGAGTGAGTCTGCCTAGTTGACCAGGGCCGGGCCCCGGGAGTTGAAAAACTCTCTAAACTCATTAATAATTTTTATGTACAAAGATGTTGTCTTCTTAGATATTATAATATTGTCCAAATTTCTCGTCCCCTCCTCTCTCCTTTTTTTCTCTCTCCTATATAATTTGTGTTGTCCAACTCTGTAATGACCGAGATATCTTCACAATTCCATATCTCCTATTTATGGGATAGGCCGTCCTGAGAGTTGATAATTATAGAGTAAAAGTAACTCCAGCTCTGCTAGAACTAAACCTTTGTATATACTGAACCTTTAATGGAATACTTAACGATATCCTTATTGTCGTACTGAAGTCTGCCAGCTCAGACTGACACATTTCAGTGCTACGCATGCGACTTCTAATGTGTGATAGAATAAGACACGGAATGAGACACTTATGCAACATTAGAGTGTTGCATAAGTGCTTCATTCTTGAACTTGTCAGTTTTCTAAACCATTTATCACAAGACAGGGAAACACAGCAAGCTTCCCTTCCCACTATAGCTGTCATATTGAAAGTTGTAGCAACACTGCTGATGCAACTATGCTAAATATAAAAAGAGATCCCACCCCTCTCTCTATCTTTCAACATAAACCCTTCTCCTCCTCCTTGTCTCTCTCACTCACTCTTTTCCACTTTTCTAACTCCCTCCCAATTTCCCTGTTCTTTTATTCCTTCCCTCATTCTCTCTCATTTTCTCTCTCTCTCTCTCTCTCTCTCTCTCTCTCCTCTCTTCTTCTCTCTCTCTCTCTCTCTCTCCTCTTCTCTCTCTCTCTCTCTCTCTCTCTTCTCTCTCTCTCTCTCTCTCTCTCTCTCTCTCTCTCTCTCTCTCTCTCTCTCTCTTCTCTCTCTCTCTCTCTCTCTCTTCTCTCTCTCTATCTCTCATCTCTCTCTCTCTCTCTCTCTCCTCTCTCTCTCTCTCTCTCTCCTCTCTCTCTGATCTCTCCTTCTCTCTCTCTCTCTCTCTGATACTCCACTTCTCTCTCTCTCTCTCCTCGATACTCTCCTTCCTCTCTCTCTCCCTATACTCCCTCTCTCTCTCTCCCTGATACACTGCTACTGCGTCTCCTGTTAATACTTAACTTCCCGCCCCCTTCTCTTTTCCCTGATACTCCACTTCCTCTTCTCTCCCCTGATACTCCACTTCCTCTTCTCTCCCCTGATACTCCACTTCCTCTTCTCTCCTGATCTCACTTGCTCTTCTCTCCTGATACCACTTCTCTTCTCTTCCTGATCTCCACTTCCTCTTCTCTCCTGATACCACTCCTTCTCTCCTGATTTGTTTGTGTTTTTTTTTTTGTGAGTGTGGTTGTGTGTGTGGTGAGCGTGGTTGTGTGTGTGGTGAGCGTGTGTGTGTGTGTGTGTGTGTGTGTGTGTGTGGTGAGCGTGTGTGTGTGGTGAGCGTGTGTGGTGAGCGTGTGTGTGTGTGTGTGTGTGTGTGTGGTGAGCGTGTGTGTGTGGTGAGCGTGTGTGGTGAGCGTGTGTGTGTGTGTGTGTGGTGAGCGTGTGTGTGTGTGTGTGTGTGTGGTGAGCGTGTGTGTGGTGAGCGTGTGTGGTGAGCGTGTGTGTGTGTGTGTGTGTGGTGAGCGTGTGTGTGTGTGTGTGTGTGGTGAGCGTGGTTGTGTGTGTGGTGAGCGTGTGTGTGTGTGTGTGTGTGTGTGTGGTGAGCGTGGTTGTGTATTTTGTTTCAGTGTTCATGAGTGCATAACTAACCTAAATATACTCTACATTATTCTGCACCTTAAGATAATTAGTCTTGTAGCTGACAGGTGTCAGCTGACACCTGTCAGCTGTTTGGAGGTGATGTGCACATACATAAAACATCATATAATAAAGTGTATACATTACTGGCAAGTTGGTGAGTGAGACACTTGGGTATCTTAGTGTTGGAACATTATCCTACGTGGTAGACTTCTACAGTCAAATACAGACGATTATGATGCCGGAGACAGCAGGTGATCAGTCCCTCGGCCTTGATAGAAGGTGGTCAGTGCTTTAACCTGAAGCAGAGCTACGAGGCCAGAGCCTTGTAAACTAGAGATAAATGTCAGGTGTAGTAAATGTACAAGATGACACAAGTGAGCGGGGCCCACTAGTGCAAGAAGGTAATGCTAAACAGTTACTAGAAATAGATGGAGAAGACATTCACACGCACTCTGTGTGTGTGTGTGTGTAATAATAGCTACTAGTTAATACAAGAGTAGAGTTAGTGCTGTTATTGGGCCACTTTGTGTTATAAATACATCTCACATTTATTGATAAACTCGTACTGGTACCATATTTCTTTCCTAAGTTTCATAACACTTAACTTTTTTCACATATATACATGCTGACTTAATCTTTGAGCGAAAGGAAGGTGAATATTTAGTGAACATAGTGTTATGATTTTAATTTTGTCACAGTGAACGCTTGACTGAACTTATTATGAGAGTGATACACAGTGTGACACACACTGTGTATTAATTTACATCTGGCATTGGCCACGCGATAATTTTTGTTATTTTTTACACCACTGACACTTGGAATCAGACCGCCGCGTCCACTGACAATTTCATCATGTCAGTTAATTAAAAAATTCACTTCAATCAAAAGGCAAGAGCTGCTGAATGATTGTTGGCTTTAATTGTCTACACTAGATTGTGATTGTCTGTCCTGGGTCATTATGGCACCTGTTGGTAGTGATGATGGCACCTGTTAGTAGTGATGGCACCTGTTAGTAGTGATGGCATCTGTTGATAGTGATGATGGCACCTGTTAGTAGTGATGGCATCTGTTGATAGTGATGATGGCACCTGTTAGTAGCCATGATGGCACCTGTTGGTAGTGATGGCACCTGTTAGTAGTGATGGCATCTGTTGATAGTGATGATGGCACCTGTTAGTAGCCATGATGGCACCTGTTGGTGATGATGGCACCTGTTAGTAGTCATGGCATCTGTTGGTAGTGATGATGGCACCTGTTGGTTGTGATGATGGCACCTGTTAGTAGCCATGATGATACCTGCTGGTAGTGATAATGGAACCTGTTGATAGTGATAGTGGCACCTGTTAGTAGTGTTAATGGCACCTGTTAGTAATAAATGGCACCTGTTGGTAGTGATGGCACCTATTGGTAGTGATGATGGCACCTATTACTAGTGTTGGTGGCACATGTTGGTAGTGATGGCACCTGTTGGCAGTGATGATGGCACCTGTTAATGGTGAATGACACCTGTTGTAGCGATGATGACACCTGTTAGTGGTGATGACACCTGTTGGTAGTGATGGCACCTGTTGATAATGATGGCATCTCTTGGTAGTGATGATGACACCGGTTGATAATGGCATCTGTTGGTAGTGATGGCACCTGTTGATAATGATGGCATCTGTTGGTAGTGATGATCGCACCTGTTGATTATGATGGCATCTGTTGGTAGTGATGGCACTTGTTGATAATGATGGCATCTGTTGGTAATGATGAAGGCACCTGTTGATAATAATGGCATCTGTTGGTAGTGATGGCACCTGTTGATAATGATGGCATCTCTTGGTAGTGATGATGGCAACTGTTCATGATGATGGCATCTGTTGGTAGTGATGGCAGCTGTTGATAATGATGGCATCTGTTGGTAGTGATGGCACCTGTTGATTTGTTGATAATGATGGCATCTGTTGGTAGTGATGATGGAACCTGTTGATAATGATGGCATCTGTTGGTAGTGATGATAGCATCTGTTGATAATGGCATCTGTTGGTAGTGATGATGGCAGCTGTTGATAATGGTGGCATCTGTTGGTAGTGATGATAGCATCTGTTGATAATGGCATCTGTTGGTAGTGATGATGGCAGCTGTTGATAATGGTGGTATCTGTTGGTAGTGATGATGGCAGCTGTTGATAATGGTGGTATCTGTTGGTAGTGATTATGGCACATCTTGATAATGGCATCTGTTGGTAGTAATGATGGCAGCTGTTGATAATGATGGCATCTGTTGGTAGTGATGATGGCACCTGTTGATCTGTTGATAATGATGGCATCTGTTGGTAGTGATGATGGCACCTCTTGATAATGGCATCTGTTGGTAGTAATGATGGCAGCTGTTGATAATGATGGCAGCTGTTGATAATGATGGCATCTGTTGGTAGTGATGATGGCACCTGTTGATCTGTTGATAATGATGACATCTGTTGGTAGTGATGATGGCACCTGTTGATGATGATGGCATCTGTTGGTAGTGATGATGGCACTTTTTATTTGCCATGACTTCCCATGTTGGTAGCCATGACTTCCCATGTTGGTAGCCATTACTTTCCATGTTGGTAGCCATGACTTCCCATGTTGGTAGCCATTACTTCCCATGTTGGTAGCCATGACTTTCCATGTTGGTAGCCATTACTTCCCATGTTGGTAGCCATTACTTTCCATGTTGGTAGTCATGACTTCCCATGTTGGTAGCCATTACTTCCCATGTTGGTAGCCATTACTTTCCATGTTGGTAGTCATTACTTCCCATGTTGGTAGTCATTACTTCCCATGTTGGTAGTCATTACTTCCCATGTTGGTAGTCATTACTTCCCATGATGGTAGTCATTACTTCCCATGATGGTAGTCATTACTTCCCATGATGGTAGTCATTACTTCCCATGATGGTAGTCATTACTTCCCATGTTGGTAGTCATTACTTCCCATGTTGGTAGTCATTACTTCCCATGATGGTAGTCATTACTTCCCATGTTGGTAGTCATTACTTGCCATGATGGTATTCATTACTTCCCATGTTGGTAGTCATTACTTCCCATGTTGGCAGTCATTACTTCCCATGATGGTAGTCATTACTTCCCATGATGGTAGTCATTACTTCCCATGATGGTAGTCATTACTTCCCATGATGGTAGTCATTACTTCCCATGATGGTAGTCATTACTTCCCATGATGGTAGTCATTACTTCCCATGATGGTAGTCATTACTTCCCATGTTGGTAGTCATTACTTCCCATGATGGTAGTCATTACTTCCCATGATGGTAGTCATTACTTCCCATGATGGTAGTCATTACTTCCCATGATGGTAGTCATTACTTCCCATGTTGGTAGTCATTACTTCCCATGTTGGTAGTCATTACTTCCCATGATGGTAGTCATTACTTCCCATGATGGTAGTCATTACTTACCATGATGGTAGTCATTACTTACCATGTTGGTAGCCAATATTTCCCATGTTTGTGGTCATTACTTTCGGTGTTTGTAATCGTTACTTCCCATGTTGGTAGTCATTACTTCCCATGTTGGTAGTCATTACTTCCCATGTTGGTAGTCATTACTTCCCATGTTGGTAGCCTTGAAGCCAAGTGTAGCTGTGCCAAGTTTCAATCTTAGCTGTTACTTTATTAAGCTGAGGATAGTAAAAAATAATAATAAATTGCCGTTGCTTCCCCTTATATTGCACACTGGATATTAATTTGTTTATGAGTAAAGAATTAATATGGGCATTTTAGTGTAGTGTCAGAAATACGGTATGTAAATGAGAGGGTGATGTAGGGGAGACTGCCTCGTTTATCCTCCCCTCACGCCAATTTGAATGCATAACCAAGCTTTTTAATTAGTGAATAAATACTGCTGAATATTTGACGATTTTCAACAGCCCTATATGTATGTATAGTGTGCTATATATGCTTGCATATATGTATGCCCAAACAAGGAATCCAAAGGACCATTGGTTGATTCCCTTGCAGGGCGAGAGAGTTACATGCTAGCGAGACTTAAGTGCTAGTCTCTGCCTCTTCTTCATCAAGTAATAAATGGGTTTCTGGACGCTGGGTTGTGTGCTGCTCGCAGGAGAGATTCATATCTACATAATCAGGAAGACGGGACACCACACAATAGTTTTGCTGCTGTAACTTATAACAGCTAAACACAAAATTATAATGGCCTATATAAGAAAATATGATCCTAGGGATGAGTTTATTGTGAGTTGTATATTGTAACGTCGTGTTACAGAAATGAATCTTGATTGTTACCGATACGTTGATACGAACTTCAATAAAGGATCTTGACTTTCCCTTCTGCTAAGAATATATCAAGCTTACTGATGACTAAAATTATCCAGGAAAGAGGAGGATAGGCAGGTCGCATATTCCTAATGTCCTAATGATAGATTAAATTATAGAGAGAAATTACAGGGTTGAGTGATGTGAATACTACAGTGGGTAATAAAAATAGCCAACAATTAGACGACACATTGACAGAGAAGGATGAAATTACAGAGATCAGTTATTGACCTCATGAAGTTTATGATTTACTTAAACAAACTGGAGAAATAAACTACTTTATGTCAGTGTTTGTGGATGATGGAGACTCACATGAACTCTACAACAGTTGTCCCACAAATTCTTCCAAGAATTCAATGCCATCAAATACCATGAGATGACGGTAGGATGAAGGTGGTCTGGTGTCGGAACTCCGGGACCACCTGACACTGATTCTGCCCCTCGAATGGCAGAATGAAAATTGGAATAGAGGCCAGAGATGGGCATTATACCAGATGTTTTCCCCGAGACACGCACCAACAGGATTATATCGCGGCATCTGTGAAGGTGGCACACGAGAACAACACCTAGAAATGTAAAACAAGATGGTTTCACAGGAACACACATCATAAGACCAGGATTGAAGTGTGTGGCGTCAGCGTGTAACTCATCAAGCTTACAAAGTAACCTTGAGGGATTAAAAAAAAAACACGGAGCGGGTGGGGTTTGAACCTATGGCGAGTGAGTCGTAAAACTTCAAAGGTCTGCTAACAAGACAGGGCAAGTGTCTATCGGCAAGTGCCTTTGACAGCCGGATAACAGAGAAAACTGGTCACAGACCTGAGAGAATTGGGATACAAAGAGATGCAACCCCTCACGTCAGTCAAGCAACAAGAGACCAGAGGAGACGTGATGACACATTACAAGAAATTAAAATGCATTTACAAAGTAGATATTACACAAATAACCCACAGACAGTAGAAAGAAACTTATGACGGCAAATGGAAGGTTTTTATATATACGGGGGTTGAGTTATTCTGACAGCCCAGCATGATGGCTAGAGGCAGGGGCTAGTAGCTGGAGCCCAACTCTGCTAGACAGACAGGCGCACGCACACAAACACACACTCTTACAATAGCGGCCAGTATAGAGGCGGGGCCAGGAGCTATGAATCGACCCCTGCAACCACAACTAAGTGAGTACAGACACACACACGCATATACAACAGGCCTAGTGTCTAATCGACATGTGCCTAGGACAGTGGTTCTAGTACAAAAATATCGTGACCATTTAATTTTCCGAGTAATGATATATAAAGGCAAAGCAAAGACAACAGACAATTTGATTTGGAATATATTTCTTATAAGCAGAAATTCAAGAAGTTATATAAAATAATAGATATCTAACATTTTGGTCTGAAATATATTTCATATAAACATAATTTCCTGGAAATAAATGAATACATATCTAACATTTTTCTTTAAAATATGATTATTTCACTTTTCCTCGCAACCAGACTTTTGAATTCTCCTCTCACTGACAAGCTTTTCAGTGTTAGGAGTGCTACTTGATAATGTTAGGAGTGCTACTTGATAATGTTAGGAGTGCTACTTGATAATGTTAGGAGTGCTACTTGATAATGTTAGGAGTGCTACTTGATAATGTTAGGAGTGCTATTTGATAATGTTAGGAGTGCTACTTGATAATGTTAGGAGTGCTACTTGATACTGTTAGGAGTGCTACTTGATACTGTTAGGAGTGCTACTTGATACTGTTAGGAGTGCTACTTGATACTGTTAGGAGTGCTACTTGATACTGTTAGGAGTGCTACTTGATACTGTTAGGAGTGCTACTTGATAATGTTAGGAGTGCTACTTGATACTGTTAGGAGTGCTACTTGATACTGTTAGGAGTGCTACTTGATAATGTTAGGAGTGCTACTTGATAATGTTAGGAGTGCTACTTGATAATGCACAACCAACATCGCTTTCAACTGCAAGCCGATTCCTCTGACTGCATGTGTTGACAGATTTGGGTAACAATCATATTGGCCAAAAAAAATTCCATGGTAGACCGCTGGTACACATCTTTAGCTGCAGCTAATATGGGCGAATCCATTATCCGACCAACCCCGTTCACGCTGGTCAGTGTGCATGTCACTGATCCATCAGACTGTATGCACTATTCTTCAGTTTAATACCAAATATAGTGAACGTTCTGTAGACCACCCAAAATGTCACCATGGACCACCAGTTGAGAACCACTGGCCTAGGACAAAATGGTAACACACACACACACTACATCAAATGGTAACAAAGCAGAAACTGGATAACAGTTTGAGTAAACTGGGAGAAAGTTTATCTGCATGGGAGGAGGAGGCAGTGGACCAGGTGTATGGCGGTGAGTTGCGATAAATGGCGGCGTATGGCAATGTATGGCTGCAAATGCAGCACGCACCAGCCTATACAGGTAGTATGAATACATGACTCTCTGTAATGATTTATATGAAGGTTGATGACCGCTTTCAGAATGTATGCTTGCCCCCCCCCCCAACTCACTCTCTCTCTTTCTCACACACACACACTTTATTTCCCTATTATTGTCTACTTTACTCAGAAAAAAATATAATGAATGCAAACTGCAGTAAATGATTTATTATCTTAAGGAAAAATAGCCATAATCTTAACAAGGAAAGTTAACATTATCTTAACAAGGAAAGTTAGCCATTATATTAACAAAGAAAGTTAGCATTATCTTAACAAGGACAGTTAGCCATTAGCATTAGCATTATATTAACAGGGAAGGTGAGTCATATTAACAAAGAAGTATAGTCATTATATTAACAATGAAGGCAAAATTCTCTTGAAATTAGGTACAATGAATAAGTTATAAAGAAAAGCCATGAAGACGATAATAGTTGAAGGAAGACTGAAGTATTACCAGTCATTACCGGGACTGGTAAGACTGAAGTATTACCAGTCATTACCAGGACTGGTAAGACTGAAGTAGTATCAGTCATTACCAGGACTGGTAAGACTGAAGTATTACCAGTCATTACCAGGACTGGTAAGACTGAAGTATTATCAGTCATTACCAGGAGTGGTAAGACTGAAGTATTACCAGTCATTACCAAGACTGGTAAGACAGAAGTATTACCAGTCATTACCAGGACTGGGAAGACTGAAGTATTACCAGTCATTACCAGGACTGGTAAGACTGAAGTATTACCAGTCATTACCAGGACTGGTAAGACTGAAGTATTACCAGTCATTACCAGGACTGGGAAGACTGAAGTATTACCAGTCATTACCAGGACTGGTAAGACTGAAGTATTACCAGTCATTACCAGGACTGGGAAGACTGTAGTATTACCAGTCATTACCAGGACTGGTAAGACTGAAGTATTACCAGTCATTACCAGGACTGGGAAGACTGTAGTATTACCAGTCATTACCACGACTGGTAAGACTGAAGTATTACCAGTCATTACCACGACTGGTAAGATTGAAGTATTACCAGTCATTACCACGACTGGTAAGACTGAAGTATTACCAGTCATTACCAGGACTGGTAAGACTGAAGTATTACCAGTCATTACCAGGACTGGTAAGACTGAAGTATTACCAGTCATTACCACGACTGGTAAGACTGAAGTATTACCAGTCATTACCAGGACTGGTAAGACGGTAATTAACGTAGAAGGATATCAGAGAATGTAAATAAGAGAATGGAGGGAGGAGAGTCATTAACTGAGGATGAATTGAGGAGTGTCATTAACTGAGAATGGAGGGAGGAGAGTCATTAACTGAGAATGGAGGGAGGAGAGTCATTAACTGAGAATGGAGGGAGGAGAGTCATTAACTGAGAATGGAGGGAGGAGAGTCATTAACTGAGGATGAAGGGAGGAGAGTCATTAACTGAGGATGAAGGGAGGAGAGTCATTAACTGAGGATGAAGGGAGGAGAGTCATTAACTGAGGATGAAGGGAGGAGAGTCATTAACTGAGGATGAAGGGAGGAGAGTCATTAACTGAGGATGAAGGGAGGAGAGTCATTAACTGATGATGAAGGAAGGAGAGTCATTAACTGAGGATGAAGAAAGGAGAGTCATTAACTGAGGATGAGGGGAGGAGAGTCATTAACTGAGGATGGAGGGAGGAGAGGCATTAACTGAAGATGGAGGGAGGAGAGTCATTAACTGAGGATGAAGGGAGGCGAGTCATTAACTGAGGATGGAGGGAGGAGAGTCATTAACTGAGGATGGAGGGAGGAGAGTCATTAACTGAGGATGGAGGGGGAGAGTCATTAGCTGAGGATGGAGGGAGGAGAGTCATTAACTGAGGATGGAGGGAGGAGAGTCATTAACTGAGGATGAAGGGAGGAGAGTCATTAACTGAGGATGGAGGGAGGAGAGTCATTAACTGAGGATGGAGGGAGGAGAGTCATTAACTGAGGATGGAGGGAGGAGAGTCATTAGCTGAGGATGGAGGGAGGAGAGTCATTAACTGAGGATGGAGGGAGGAGAGTCATTAACTGAGGATGGAGGGAGGAGAGTCATTAACTGAGGATGGAGGGAGGAGAGTCATTAACTGAGGATGGAGGGAGGAGAGTCATTAACTGAGGATGGAGGGAGGAGAGTCATTAACTGAGGATGGAGGGAGGAGAGTCATTAACTGAGGATGGAGGGAGGAGAGTCATTAACTGAGGATGGAGGGAGGAGAGTCATTAACTGAGGATGGAGGGAGGAGAGTCATTAACTGAGGATGGAGGGAGGAGAGTCATTAACTGAGGATGGAGGGAGGAGAGTCATTAACTGAGGATGGAGGAGGAGAGTCATTAACTGAGGATGGAGGGAGGAGAGTCATTAACTGAGGATGGAGGGAGGAGAGTCATTAACTGAGGATGGAGGGAGGAGAGTCATTAACTGAGGATGGAGGGAGGAGAGTCATTAACTGAGGATGGAGGGAGGAGAGTCATTAACTGAGGATGGAGGGAGGAGAGTCATTAACTGAGGATGGAGGGAGGAGAGTCATTAACTGAGGATGGAGGGAGGAGAGTCATTAAAATAAATTAATTTAGAACGTACACTTAGCACACACCCCATCAAGTGTCTGACACACACACACACGTGTCAGAGTGGACGCTTGTGACGAGCGGGGTTCCACAGGGGTCGATTCATAGCTCTTGGACCCGCCTCTTCGCGGGGCCAAGAGGTATGAATCGACCCTGCAACCACAATTAGGTGAGTACACAAACACACAGAGAACAGTTGTCTGGCATACGCACGCACGTACGCCCCCCCCCCACACACATACGTGTGTGTGTTCTAAAGAGCACACTGTGCTCTCTAGCAAGAGCGCGTTGAGCTCTCTAAAGAGCGCCTCAGGCTCTCTAAAGAGCGCCTCAAGCTCTCTAAAGAGCGCCTCAGGCTCTCTAAAGAGCGCCTCAAGCTCTCTAAAGAGCGCCTCAAGCTCTCTAAAGAGCGCCTCAAGCTCTCTAAAGAGCGCCTCGAGCTCTCTGACCATCTTGAAATACAAGAAGTTAATTAATTTTTAAGGTAAACTAATTAAATTTAATGAACGTTTTAAATCTCCAAAATTATGCAAAGTATTCCTTTATGCTACTGAAGAAGCCTGCTATGTGGGCGAAACATCTGGCCAGTGAAGATATCCAAGTTATGTACATGTGTCTTATTAACTTGTACCATGTGTCTTATTTATCAACTTGTACATGTGTTCTATTTATCAACGTGTTAGTTACCATAAATACAGTCAAAACGAAAATTGAAGACACCTCAGAATATTCAAACAACAGCAGCAAGGAATGTCTAAACCAATCAGGATGTTCCAGGTACACTGGGGATACATGAAACAACAGCAAGGAATACCTAAACCAACCAGGATGTTCCAGGTACACTGGGATACATGAAACAACAGCAAGGAATACCTAAACCAGCCAGAATGTTCCAGGTACACTGGGAATACATGAAACAACAGCAAGGAATACCTAAACCAGCCAGGATGTTCCAGGTACACTGGGAATACATGAAACAACAGCAAGGAATACCTAAACCAGCCAGGATGTTCCAGGTACACTGGGAATACATGAAACAACAGCAAGGAATACCTAAACCAGCCAGGATGTTCCAGGTACACTGGGGATACATGAAACAACAGCAAGGAATACCTAAACCAGCCAGGATGTTCCAGGTACACTGGGAATACATGAAACAACAGCAAGGTATACCTAAACCAGCCAGGATGTTCCAGGTACACTGGGAATACATGAAACAACAGCAAGGAATTCCTAAACCAGCCAGGATGTTCCAGGTACACTGGGAATACATGAAACAACAGCAAGGAATTCCTAAACCAGCCAGGATGTTCCAGGTACACTGGGAATACATGAAACAACAGCAAGGAATTCCTAAACCAGCCAGGATGTTCCAGGTACACTGGGGATACATGCTGGGCTAACTTACAAATCACATTAAATTTATTTTTTTGGTCATGCAAAAGTCAAATCATGTAATACTTACTGGCATTTCATTCTATATAACAAATTAACATAGTAAGATAATTCAGATACCACTAATTACTACAAATGAAAACGTTGTTTGTACGATTTTCTTCTATGTTGGTCATTAGCACAGTTTTGTTGAGTGAGCAATTGGGAGAGATGCATACTGGTTACCACTGTGCAATAAGACACATTTCAACTTCTTATGGAACTGTCTATAAACAGTCGCCAATCTCCTGGTCAATATTCAAGTCCCATTCGAAGAAGTTGTCCAAGGATGTTATTGCAGTATACAAGTTCTTCATCTTGGCTGAAAGAAGGAAGGAGTTCAACCTTTCTTGTCCGATAAGCTGTTATTTTAACTTCTTGTTGTGAACAGTTCTTTTCTTTTAGTCTGGATGCTAAACTTTGAGATGCTTGATGATACATGACTGAGGTCATGTATCAGATCATTGAGTTCTTCTTGGGAGAACTAATGGGGTGTTGAAATGCTTACTTCATATTCACTTCCAATGCTGTCACATGTGTTACATCCTAAACCCTGAGTTTCTTCAACATCTGACAACAGAAGGTCAGGCAGTATTGTAAACACTGGTAAGGGAACGTCTTCACTGTGTGGCACAGGTCTCCTTGCTGACTCAAAATAAGGATATTCCCACTTGAATTTCTTGTATTGATTGAAACCTTTCACATTCACCATATAGAAATAATCGTCGTGGTGGTTTTTCGGCTCTTTCCACACCATAGGCACACCCAAATTTCCTTTGCCTATTTTTCCGCTGTCGTAAGCATTCTACACAGGTTTTTGCCAACCATATGGGGAGCCCAAGACTTTGTTCTCCAAGCGCCACTTCAAAATAAACAAGATAAGCAAAATGCATTGGGATTGTTTAAGCAGGCTCTTCGTGAAGACCTCATAATATCTGGAAAAAATAACAAAATAAAGGTTCCAATATTGTCACGTGGTCGTTGTTGATACAACTTCTTTCGTTAAATATTAAATAATTTAAAAATAAAATTCTACTCTTTATTAAAACTATTTGTATATACAAATTGTCACTACATATACAGACGTTATGGCTAAGTTCCCTGTTAACTGAGGGTAGGTATGCAGTATCTCACAAACTAGAGCCAATTTGAAGAACCTACTGCCATTCCAATTCAGCAACACCAAAATACCTTTAAATATCTTTGTTAACGAATTTTGTTGTTGTTAACCAGTGAAATAAACTTGGCTTGATGGCTAGAGTGAAGGTTACTAAACCAGAGTGAAGGTTACTAAACCAGAGTGTAGGTTACTAAACCAGAGTGAACGTTACTAAACCAGAGTGAACGTTACTGAACCAGAGTGAAGGTTACTGAACCAGAGTGTAGGTTACTAAACCAGAGTGTAGGTTACTAAACCAGAGTGAACGTTACTGAACCAGAGTGAAGGTTACTGAACCAGAGTGTAGGTTACTAAACCAGAGTGTAGGTTACTAAACCAGAGGGAAGGTTACTAAACCAGAGTGTAGATTACTAAACTAGAGTGAAGGTTACAAAACCAGAGTGTAGGTTACTAAACCAGAGTGAAGGTTACAAAACCAGAGTGAAGGTTACTAAGCCAGAGTGAAGGTTACTAAGCCAGAGTGAAGGTTACTAAGCCAGAGTGAAGGTTACTGAACCAGATTGAAGGTTACTGAACCAGATTGAAGGTTACTAAACCAGAGTGAAGGTTAATAAACCAAAGTGAAGGTTACTAAACCAGAGTGAAGGTTATTGAACCAGAGTGTAGGTTACTAAACCAGAGTGAAGGTTACTTAACCAGAGTGTATGTTACTAAACCAGAGTGAAGGTTACTAAACCAGAGTGTAGGTTACTAAACCAAAGTGAAGGTTACTGAACCGGAGTGTAGGTTACTAAACCAGAGTGTAGGTTACTAAACCAGAGTGAAGGTTACTAAACCAGAGTGAAGGTTACAAAACCAGAGTGAAGGTTACAAAACCAGAGTGAAGGTTACAAAACCAGAGTGAAGGTTACAAAACCAGAGTGAAGGTTACAAAACCAGAGTGAAGGTTACAAAACCAGAGTGAAGGTTACAAAACCAGAGTGAAGGTTACAAAACCAGAGTGAAGGTTACAAAACCAGAGTGAAGGTTACAAAACCAGAGTGAAGGTTACAAAACCAGAGTGAAGGTTACAAAACCAGAGTGAAGGTTACAAAACCAGAGTGAAGGTTACAAAACCAGAGTGAAGGTTACAAAACCAGAGTGAAGGTTACAAAACCAGAGTGAAGGTTACAAAACCAGAGTGAAGGTTACAAAACGAGAGTGAAGGTTACAAAACGAGAGTGAAGGTTACAAAACGAGAGTGAAGGTTACAAAACGAGAGTGAAGGTTACAAAACAGAGTGAAGGTTACAAAATCAGAGTGAAGGTTACAAAACCAGAGTGAAGGTTACAAAACCAGAGTGAAGGTTACAAAACCAGAGTGAAGGTTACAAAACCAGAGTGAAGGTTACAAAACCAGAGTGAAGGTTACTAAACCAGAGTGAAGGTTACTAAACCAGAGTGAAGGTTACTAAACCAGAGTGAAGGTTACTAAACCAGAGTGAAGGTTACTAAACCAGAGTGAAGGTTACTAAACCAGAGTGAAGGTTACTAAACCAGAGTGAAGGTTACTAAACCAGAGTGAAGGTTACTAAACCAGAGTGAAGGTCACTGAAACTGAACCAGAGTGTAGGTTACTAAACCAGAGTGAAGGTCACTGAAACTGAACCAGAGTGTAGGTTACTAGACCAGAGTGTAGGTTACTAGACCAGAGTGTAGGTTACTAGACCAGAGTGTAGGTTACTAGACCAGAGTGTAGGTTACAAGACCAGAGTGTAGGTTACAAGACCAGAGTGTAGGTTACAAGACCAGAGTGTAGGTTACAAGACCAGAGTGTAGGTTACAAGACCAGAGTGCAGGTTACAAGACCAGAGTGCAGATTACAAGATCAGAGTGCAGATTACAAGACCAGATTGCAGGTTACAAGACCAGATTGCAGGTTACAAGACCAGAGTGCAGGTTACAAGACCAGAGTGCAGGTTACAAGACCAGAGTGCAGGTTACAAGACCAGAGTGCAGGTTACAAGACCAGAGTGCAGGTTACAAGACCAGATTACTGTATTACTTATGTACTAGTAAGCTAATTTTAATGGTGAAGTCTTACAACTGCCTCATAGTAATTATTAAATCAAAACAATGCGAGTTTCCCCCACATAAAATTAACAACGTACTCACGGCATGACTTTTACATATATTTTTTATACTAATTTATCGATAAATGTTATTTAGATTTCGTTAGATTAAGTTTGTCCTTAATCCATGGAAAGAACTTTTTGGCATAAGTATGTACAGTGAAACAGAAGACTGTGTTTTACTTCATAATTTTTATGTCTGTTTAAATTCCTTCCTGTATGAGTGAGCTTGGACTCTGAGGGCGGGTGTATGAGTGAGCTTGGACTCTGAGGACGGGTGTATGAGTGAGCTTGGACTCTGAGGTCGGGTGTATGAGTGAGCTTGGACTCTGAGGTCGGGTGTATGAGTGAGCTTGGACTCTGAGGACGGGTGTATGAGTGAGCTTGGACTCTGAGGACGGGTGTATGAGTGAGCTTGGACTCTGAGGACGGGTGTATGAGTGAGCTTGGACTCTGAGGACGGGTGTATGAGTGAGCTTGGACTCTGAGGACGGGCTTAACTCCTGGTAAAATATAACGTGGATTCGTTTTACTGCTAACTCTTATCATTAGAGAGGACGCTGTGGAGCGACACACTTGGTTGCAGCCGTTCCTCGTCCTGTCTTCATGTTCTTCGTCCTGTCTTCATGTTGTCTCTCTCCTTGTTGTGTTATTCGTCTTTTGGTCTCTGTATATTCCTTCTCCCTTCCCCCACCTTCCTTCGCTTTATCGTATTGATTCCTTCTTCATTGTTCCCCTTTACGTTTCTGGGTACTCTTGCTCCCTCTGTAAGGAGTACTGTGCAACCAGTACTGTGCAACCAGTACTGTGCAACCAGTACTGTGCAACCAGTACTGTGCAACCAGTACTGTGGAACCAGTACTCTAGGTAACTCACCTCTTGTTTTTTGGTTCTCATTCTCATTGAGGTGTTTGCCCAGTCTACCCCACTCCATCCCTCCTTGCATTGTTTACTCTTCTTCTGATCCTGTGTAGGGTCCTCATCCTTGTATCATTCTCCCATTTAATCTCTCCGCCTTTCCTCTTGTTCCGTTTTCTTCACCCCTCATTATATCCCCTCTTGGATTTTTTCCGGCTCTTCCCCTCATTTTCCTTTCGTTCCTTATGCTAATAATGTGCTGACTCCTGTAATCCCCCTTCTCTTCTCCGCTGACTCCTGTAATCCCCTTTCTCTCCGCTGACTCTTGTAATCCTCCTCTCTGCCCTTCTTTTCATTCCATGTGTGTACCTGATCCGCTTACATTTTTTCCATTATTGGTCTTTGCCGTCTGCTCTCGCCTGAGTTCATGTGTTTGTCAGAGGCACTTGTTAATAGATACTCATTTGGCCTTTTTAATGTGTGTGTGTGTACTCACCTAGTTGTACTCACCTAGTTGTGGTTGCAGGGGTCGAGTCATAGCTCCTGGCCCCGCCTCTTCACTGGTCGCTACTGGGTCACTCTCCCTGCGCCATGAGCTTTATCATACCTCTTCTTAAAGCTATGAATGGATCCTGCCTCCACTACATCACTTCCCAAACTATTCCACTTCCCGACCACTCTGTGACTGTGTGTGTGTGTGAGAGAGAGAGAGAGAGAGAGAGAGAGAGAGAGAGAGAGAGAGAGAGAGAGAGTGGGAAACAAGTACATTTTTATTTACATTTTGCACACTTGTTAGGGTCACATGAAATTGTACATAATATAAATTAACATAGGATAACTTAATAAAGTCAAACATTGTGACTTATTTTTTGTTTTAGCAGTCCGTCTCATTGGCCCGCCATACCTGTCATTTAAGCAATGTATAGTTTTTGGTATCACTAATTCCTCGTCTAAGCCATTCCATTTGCATATAACCCTGAGGCTGAAGAAATGCTTCCAAACATCCCTATAACTCGTATACATCTTCAACTACTACCTGTGCCCTCTTTTACCAGATCCCCGCCTTTTAAACGGTCTGTTCCCGTCCGTCGTATCAAGTCGTGTGTGTGTGTGTTTGTTTGTGTTAGTTACCATTTTGTCCTAGGCACATGTCGATTAGACACTAGGCCTGTTGTATGTGTGTGTGTGTGTGTGTGTGTAAGGAAACACTTCGAAATGTTTCCGCCCAGCCGGGAATTGAACCCGGGCCCTCCGTGCGTGAAACGAGAGCTTTAGCCACCGGGGCTATGGATAGTGTACTCACCTAATTGTACTCACCTAATTGTGGTTGCAGGGGTCGAGACTCAGCTCCTGGCCCCGCCTCTTCGCTGTCCGCTACTGGGTCTCTGCTCTCCCTGCTCCATGAGCTTTATCATACCTCGTCTTAAAACTATGTATGGTTCCTGCCTCCACTATATCTTTCTCTAGACTATTCCACTTCCTGACTACTCTGTGGCTGAAGAAATGCTTCCTAACATCCCTTTGACTCATCTGAGTCTTCAGCTTCTAGTTGTGTCCCCTTGTTTCTGTGTTCCCTCTCTGGAACATCCTGTCCCTGTCTACCTTGTCGATTCCCCGCAGTATTTTGTATGTCGTTATCATGTCTCCTCTGACCCTTCTTTCCTCCAGTGTTGTTAGTCCTATTTCCCTCAACCTTTCTTCATAGGACAGACGCCTGAGTTGTGGAACTAGCCTTGTCGCAAACCTTTGCACTTTCTCTAGTTTCTTTACGTGCTTGACCAGGTGTGGGTTCCAGTGTGTGTGTGTGTGTGGCTGTGTGTGTGTGTGTGGTTGTGTGTGGGGTTGTGTGTGTATGTGTGTGTGTGTGTATGGTTGTGTGTGTGTGGTTGTATGTGTGTGTGTGTGTGTGTGTGTGTGTGTGTGTGTGTGTGTGTGTTCTTAACGAGTCTCAGATCCTTATACGTCCTCCTTAACAACTAGTGTTTCTGCACTCCTTGGGCTCTGGTTGTCTGCTCTTGAAGCTGTGTGTGGAGTTGAGCATATCCTTAAGGCCATTACACACACACATACACACTCACTCACTCTGTCCCAAGGGACTAATAAGGCTTCCGCACACGAGACAAGAAATTTAACCTGAGCCGGAATCTTATCGCTGCACCAGAATAATGACATGTAAATGGTCGTCTTCAATCACCCAGTTTCAGTTGACTGTGACTGTTTGACCAGCTGATCCTCTCCCTCCATCCCTCTTCTCCATTAATGGCCTAATTGGCTTTATCTTGGCTTCTTCCTAGATGGACGACATGTTAATAGCGAGGGTAATAAGCGAACCCGAAGACATAGCGAGGTGGGTACCACGTACCAACAGATGACTTAGCGAGGCGGGTACCACGTACCAACAGATGACTTAGTGAGGCGGGTACCACGTTCCGCCAGATGACTTAACGAGGTGTTTACCACGTTTTACCAGATGACTTAGCGAGGCGGATACCACGGGCTGTTGGTGTTGCGTTGGACTGCTTGTGGCCAGCATTAACATCATGGAATCTTGACAGAGGACATCACCACTACCTACTTGCTAACTCCTGGCCCAACTCTCGGGTATGACCTATTTCTATTGGGGAATCCCGCCTACCAGTGACAATGCCTTCGTCAGACTCCAGGTTAGGAGTCCCATTCATCCTGCCAGTGCTTCAGATTCATCAAGACTACGGTGCTCATCCGGTGTTCCTAGACTAAGGGACTGATTACCTCATCTTCCACTGTCTGATGTATATATTTCTAGTCTTCATAGTATGTCCTTGTATTATATTGATAAACCTATTGGATGACGAAACGTCTACAACCAGATAGACTCCAGGTAGACCAGTGGGAGCTTTATGTGAGTTATGTAGACCAGTGGGAGCTTTATGTGAGTTAAGTAGACCAGTGGGAGCTTTATGTGAGTTATGTAGACCAGTGGGAGCTTTATGTGAGTTATGTAGACCAGTGGGAGCTTTATGTGAGTTATGTAGACCAGTGGGAGCTTTATGTGAGTTATGTTATCAGTGGTCGCTTCCTCACAGTACCTTCTTAAAGGTCTCTTTTAATTAAATGTAAATAATGTAAACTATTCCTATAATTGTATAAATAATTGTTTTAGCTTGGGTTAACTAACTACTGGGGTGGTGGAATGGAGCAATTCCTCCACCCCAGTAGCCACTTTACTGACTGGCTCCTCGTAGGATTGACTGACAAGAGTGAGGCACTTGTTAGAGATGTATCTAAGGCTGACATGCGTTTAGAGGACGTCTGGAGTTGTTACATGGTCACTGTTTAGACACTGACATCAGCTGACAGCTAAGTGATACTTCCACCTACCACCTGACTCATTGGAAGCTGAAACACTTTTTGCTTCTAAATCTTGTCTTTATTATTCATACGATCATAGATGCTCATCATCTACATTTTAATAGAATCGAAACCTTTATTGCATTTCTGAAGGTAATTGAAACCGTTTTAATGTTGTAGTTTATGAAGTGTGATATCTGACACAGGTATTCCATGTAAAGACGTTGTGGCTACTTCAATATAAATAATTAATATCAATTAGTGTTTCAGTAAACATGGTACTTTTTACACACCTCTTAGTTGTGTTTATCTGTTTAGGTGATAAATAAGACACTTGTAACAGTTACGTATCATTATTCCGAAGCGCTTCGCCTACGCAATAGGCTTCTTAAGTCAAGTACACGTCTAGCAAGACAGTGATGTAGACACACTTCTAGCAAGACAGTGATATAGACACACTTCTAGCAAGACAGTGATGTAGACACTATTCTAGCAAGACAGTGATGTAGACACTATTCTAGCAAGACAGTGATGTAGACACTATTCTAGCAAGACAGTGATTGAATGAGTGGTGGTGAAGGTGTTTCCTCTTCTTTTTCTGCTTGCCCTACCTCGGTGGGAGACGACTTACCTGGAGGGTATTCCAGGGATCAACGCCCCCGCAGCCTGGTCCACGACCAGGCCTTCCGGTCCACGACCAGGCCTCCCGGTCCACGACCAGGCCTCCCGGTCCACGACCAGGCCTCCCGGTCCACGACCAGGCCTCCCGGTCCACGACCAGGCCTCCCGGTCCACGACCAGGCCTCCCGGTCCACGACCAGGCCTCCCGGTCCACGACCAGGCCTCCCGGTCCACGACCAGGCCTCCCGGTCCACGACCAGGCCTCCCGGTCCACGACCAGGCCTCCCGGTCCACGACCAGGCCTCCCGGTCCACGACCAGGCCTCCCGGTCCACGACCAGGACTCCCGGTCCACGACCAGGCCTCTCGGTCCACGACCAGGCCTCCCCGTCCACGACCAGGCCTCCCCGTCCACGACCAGGCCTCCCCGTCCACGACCAGGCCTCCCCGTCCACGACCAGGCCTCCCCGTCCACGACCAGGCCTCCCCGTCCACGACCAGGCCTCCCTGTCCACGACCAGGCCTCCCTGTCCACGACCAGGCCTCCCTGTCCACGATCAGGCCTCCCTGTCCACGACCAAGCCTTCTTGTCCACGACCAAGCCTTCTTGTCCACGACCAAGCCTCCTTGTCCACGACCATGCCTCTATGATGTGAAGATAACTCTCTTTAGCACTAAGAACCCTGTGGTTCAAATCTCTGTCTCTGTCTGTCTCTCTCTGTGTGTCTGTCTCTCGCACACTCGGGAGAGTCGACCTTGCACTCGTGATGCAGGAGGGACGGGAGGGAAGGTACCTCACCTTAGCAGATATTGCACACTTTGCACATCATCTTTCTTGCCCGTGCTGGTCTCCTGGGTGTGGGCGCACCATCAGGTCGTTCCCAGATCTCATGCTGTATCCAATCTTCTCCACCGCCACCATTCTCCACCACCATGCTTCACCAACATGCTTCACCAACACCATTCTTCATCAACACCACAATTTTACTTTCCACCATTTTATTTCCACAATACTTCTAATCCCATAAACACTCATTTGTACGCCGTGAGTCTCCGTAGCATGGTGTTCCACACCACTTATGTGTCACACCATTACCATCAAACTGGTGTTGTTTGCGGCGAGAATAAGCAAGCAGCGGCAGCAGCACAAGCATCAGCAAGCAATAAGTGCAGCATCAGCAAGCAACAACAGTAGCAACAACGGCAGCAACAACAGCAGTAACAGAAAGAAATTTGTTCATCACGTCAACCTCAGGTTATGTAGCAGCACTTGTGTTCATGTTTCCAGTGACGTGATGGTACTGCCAGTTTCTACTGCCAGTTTCCAGTGACGTGATGGTACTGCCAGTTTCTACTGCCAGTTTCCAGTGACGTGATGGTACTGGCAGTTTCTGCTGCCAGCTTCCAGTGACGTGATGGTACTGCCAGTTTCTACTGCCAGCTTCCAGTGACGTGATGGTACTGCCAGTTTCTACTGCCAGCTTCCAGTGACGTGATGGTACTGCCAGTTTCTACTGCCAGCTTCCAGTGACGTGATGGTACTGCCAGTTTCTACTGCCAGTTTCCAGTGACGTGATGGTACTGCCAGTTTCTACTGCCAGCTTCCAGTGACGTGATGGTACTGCCAGTTTCTACTGCCAGTTTCCAGTGACGTGATGGTACTGCCAGTTTCTACTGCCAGTTTCCAGTGACGTGATGGTACTGGCAGTTTCTGCTGCCAGCTTCCAGTGACGTGATGGTACTGCCAGTTTCTACTGCCAGCTTCCAGTGACGTGATGATACTGCCAGTTTCTACTGCCAGCTTCCAGTGACGTGATGGTACTGCCAGTTTCTACTGCCAGCTTCCAGTGACGTGATGGTACTGCCAGTTTCTGCTGCCAGCTTCCAGTGACGTGATGGTACTGGCAGTTTCTACTGCCAGCTTCCAGTGACGTGATGATACTGCCAGTTTCTACTGCCAGCTTCCAGTGACGTGATGGTACTGGCAGTTTCTACTGCCAGCTTCCAGTGACGTGATGGTACTGCCAGTTTCTACTGCCAGCTTCCAGTGACGTGATGGTACTGCCAGTTTCTGCTGCCAGCTTCCAGTGACGTGATGGTACTGCCAGTTTCTGCTGCCAGCTTCCAGTGACGTGATGATACTGGTAGTTTCTACTGCCAGCTTCCAGTGACGTGATGGTACTGGCAGTTTCCACTGCCGTGATGGCACTGCAAGCTTCCAGTGACATGATGGCACTGCCAGCTTCCAGTGACGTGCTGGTACTTCCAGCTACTACTGACGTGCTGTTACTGCCAGCTACCACTGACGTGCTGTTACTGACAGGTACTACTGACGTGCTGGTACTTCCAGCTACTACTGACGTGCTGGTACTGCCAGCTACTACTGACGTGCTGGTACTTCCAGCTACTACTGACGTGCTGGTACTGCCAGCTACCACTGACGTGCTGGTACTGCCAGGTACTACTGACGTGCTGGTACTGCCAGGTACTACTAACGTGCTGTTACTTCCAGCTACCACTGACATGCTGGTACTGCCAGCTTCCACTGACGTGCTGGCTCTGTTAGGTACTACTGACGTGCTGGTACTGCTAGGTACTACTGACGTGCTGGTACTGCTAGGTACTACTGACGTGCTGGTACTGCCAGGTACTACTGACGTGTTGGTACTGCCAGGTACTACTGATATGCTGGTACTGCCAGCTTCCAGTGACGTGCTGGTACTGCCAGTTACCACTGACGTGCTGGCACTGCCAGCTACCACTGACGTGCTGATACTACCAACTACCACTGACGTGCTGGTAGTTAGGTACTACTGACGTGCTGGTACTGCCAGGTACTACTGACGTGTTGGTACTGCCATGTACTACTGATATGCTGGTACTACCAGCTTCCAGTGACGTGCTGGTACTGCCAGTTACCACTGACGTGCTGGCACTGCCAGCTACCACTGACGTGCTGGCACTGCCAGCTACCACTGACGTGCTGGCACTGCCAGCTACCACTGACGTGCTGGCACTGCCAGCTACCACTGACGTGCTGGCACTGCCAGCTACCACTGACGTGCCGGCACTGCCAGCTACCACTGACGTGCCGGTACTGCCAGCTACCACTGACGTGCCGGTACTACCAGCTACCACTGACGTGCTGGTACTGTCTGCTACCACTGACGTGCTGGCACTGCCAGCTACCACTGGCGGGCTGGTACTACCAGCTACCACTGACGTGCTGGTACTACCTGCTACCACTGACGTACTGGCACTGCCAGCTACCACTGGCGGGCTGGTACTGCCAGCTACCACTGACGTGCCGGTACTGCCATCATCTCAACATGTTGACCACCTCGCCTGGCACAGTGTCAACTTGCGTCCTCTCTCACCATCTCAGCGTGGATTGCGACCTGTAATTTCTCAACTGTTGTAAATCTGTAAAGAATGTTACTTTAGTTTTAGAATTATTTTTTTTGAGTACATTCTTGTTCTCCAAGCTGAGAGTGGACCTCCAGTCTCTGTGTTGTATATATATATATATATATATATATATATATATATATATATATATATATATATATATATATATACAGACCTACCCTACTTACGAACATTCGGACATACGAAATTACGAACAGACTTCCGTTTTAGTTTATTATACTAATTAAAAAGGTAAGAAGTTTTTTATTACAGTATTTATTATTAAAATATGCTTTAGTATTAAGAACCGTACATTACTGATACTGTTCGTTTTCAATGAACAGCGGAGCAGAGAAAGAACAATAATAATAATGATAATTTTAAAAGCAATAATAAAAATCGTAACAATAGAAAAATGGCAAAATAATGACTTACGAACAATTCAAGATACGAACAGCCTTCTGGAACTTAACTTGTTCGTAAGTTGAGGGGCGTCTGTATATATATAATCTCAGGTCAGAGGAGCCTTGAATCTCCGCACCTTGATTCCTCACGCGAACATCAAGTGAAAGTACACAATACTCTGCCTGCCTAGCAACACCATGTACACATTTGCAACATTTGGGAATATTCTTTGTGGAAACGTTTCGCCAGGCAGTGGCTTCTTCAGTCCAGTACAGAGAAGAACGGAGGAAGACGAGGGTTTGAGGTAATCAGTCCCTCAGCCTGGAATCAATGTGTTCAGTCCATCAGTCTTCAGAAGTGTACAGCACATGCGCGGAGAAGTTGCTTGTATACCCCGCGCTGAGGGACTGATTACCTCAAACTCCTTCTCATCTTCCACCGTTCTTCTCTGTATTGGACTGATGAAGCCGCTGAGTGGCGAAACGTTTCCACAATAAAGATACCCAAATTTCGCAAAAATGTCTCAATCGTGAACTTGTGGGTTTTTTCAAGCCATTTACATGGGACTACACACAAGTGTGGACGCCCAGTAGAAACTGGTTGTTTAACAGAGCTTGTAGTACCAGGCTGGTCACAAGTTATTTCATTTCAACTGCTTCATGTACTGGCACATGAGAGAGATTTTAAAATGCTCAACGATCCGTGAATGAGCGAAAATGATCGTGGATTGTTAATCTTTCTAAAATATCTCTCATGGGCCAGTGCATGCAGGAGTCCAGATGAATAACTTATGACCAGCCTGGCGGTGTGGGCTCTGGGAAACCTGTAGTTGCTAGCGGGCATCCAGAGTCGTGTGGGATCTAGCTTGCTGCTTCCGTAGGTTCAAGGCTCCTTTGGCCTGAGATTAAATATTTGTAAAATAGTTTAGCTCGTTCGTAGATTGTTAAGTGTGCATATATAATACCCAAGACCTCGCAAACAGCATCTGGAAGAGGTATAAGTAGGAGAGAAAGATAGCAGTTTGCATGAACGTGTGTACGAAGACAACACAGATGTTTGGAAGAAGTAATAAGAGCAGTACAGTGTTCTGTTACGTGTACGGCTCTGACCACAATATAGATTTTGATAAATGGGAAGTAATGCTTAAATCTGATATTTATGTAAAGAAGCGAAATATAAGCGCTAATTTTATTGCGCCAGGACAATTTACTTTCAAGGAAATGTTTGGTTCTCTGAGTCAGTGGAAGTTTTGGCGAAGCACTTAGAGGAGATCAGGTCCAGCTTCTTTACTATTAACATCTTCGTCCATGTTTTATTACTGAACGCTGTCCTTTAGAAATATATTTTTTATTATCCACACTCTCCTTCCTTCCCTCCCATCTACTCTCCCCTATCTTCGTTCCCTTCCTCCATCTCCTTACCCATTTTTGAGCAGTGCGCTGCAATATTTATATCATCGTGTGCAGACCTCCATCCAGATCCTATTTCTCTCTCCCAGCTGGTGTCCTGATGCTCTCCCTCCACCCCCTCCAGTATCTCTCTTTCTCTCTCGTTGTCGCACACACACGACTTACAAAATACTGAGAGGAATAGATAAGGTGGACAGAGACAGGATGTTCCAGAGATGGGACACAGAAACAAGGGGTCACAATTGGAAGTTGAAGACTCAGATGAGTCAGTGGGATATTAGGAAGTATTTCTTCAGTCATAGAGTTGTCAGGAAGTGGAATAGTCTGGCAAGTGATGTAGTGGAGGCAGGAACCATACATAGTTTTAAGACGAGGTATGATAAAGCTCATGGAGCAGGAAGAGAGAGGACCTAGTGGCGATCAATGAAGAGGCGGGGCTAGGAGCTGAGTATCGACCCCTGCAACTACGAATAGGTGAGTACACACAAAAAAATGCAGAGGTTTGCAACAAGACTAGTACCAGAACTAAGGGAAATGTCTTACGAAGAAAGGTAAAGGGAAATCGACATGACTACACTAGAGGACAGGAGAGACAGGGGGGGGGCATGATAACGACATATAAAATACTTCAAGGAATTGACACGTTGGACACAGACAGGATGTTCCAGAGATAGGACACAGCAACAAGGGGTCACAATTGGAAGGTGAAGACTCAGAGGAATGTTAGGAAGTATTTCTTCATCCATAGAGCTGTGAGGAAGTGTAATAGTTGGGAAAGTGACGTAGTGGAGGTAGGATTCATACATAGTTTTAAGGTGAGGTATGATAAAGCTCATGGACCAGGGAGAGAGAGGACCTAGTAGCGACCAGGGAAGAGGCGGGGCCAGGAGCTATGAATCGACCCCTCCAACCACAATTACGTGAGTATACACACACACACTCATCTTGTATAAGTGTTCAGGAGTGTAGATGGATTTTTTTAAAAAGGCCAGTATCAAAATACTATACATTTCAAATTAGAAGAAATAAAAAAATACGGCGGTGGCAGCCTTGTGGCACAGACATCCTCAGCAGGACACGAGGAAGCTGGCTGAGGATATCCTCAGCAGGACACGAGGAAGCTGGCTGAGGATATCCTCAGCAGGACACGAGGAAGCTGGCTGAGGATATCCTCAGCAGGACACGAGGAAGCTGGCTGAGGATATCCTCAGCAGGACATGAGGAAGCTGGCTGAGGATATCCTCAGCAGGACACGAGGAAGCTGGCTGAGGATATCCTCAGCAGGACACGAGGAAGCTGGCTGAGGATATCCTCAGCAGGACACGAGGAAGCTGGCTGAGGATATCCTCAGCAGGACACGAGGAAGCTGGCTGAGGATATCCTCAGCAGGACACGAGGAAGCTGGCTGAGGATATCCTCAGCAGGACACGAGGAAGCTGGCTGAGGTGGCACTTGCACTTAATATCACACAAGTGAACGGAGAGGCAACATTTGTTTTTAAGATATGTATTAGTTGAATTTAAGACTTGTAATAAAAGATATCATTGATACAGATGTGTTTTTGAGACGTGTCTTACACACCAGTTACATGTGTCACTTCATTACTTGCTGCACTTAAAATTTTTCTTTACACCTTCAGATTTTTTTAAAAACAAGCTGTTTTAAAATTTCTAATTACATATTTTGAAAATATATTTTCAAATAAAAAGAAAAGAATCAAAGAAAACTGTTCTTTTCAGTTCTTTTGTTAATGATAAAAGAAGCACAAGTGTTTGTTGTTTACCTTTCTTTATGTCAGTTTTTGGAATTAAATTTATAGTCGAAGTCATCAAAATTACCCAACACACTGGATAACTGTGTTTAATTATTAACAATATTAAGATTTTGCAATCTTCTTTTTTCACACAAGCAGGAAGAAAATAAAAAAATATCTCGTATAAGTTTCAGATTGTACAGTTTTCATTATACTAAACAGCTTAAATAAATTTCTTTAATTTATCCAGAAAATTACAGAGGATTTGGAAGAAAATCAAAACGCAGATGTATTCTAAATAGACTGCTAAAGATATTTGAGAAATGCGATCACTAAGTGATAACTCGTGGAATAAGGTCAGTAAGTATAATAGGTAATATAGGAAAATAGATGTTTATTTTTCTGATAAACAGAACACTGAATAGTAGTAAACAAAGCAAAGTGTAGTCTTAGCGAAGTAAACATTTCAGGACCTCAAGACACGGTCCTGGTGCCTTTATTGTTTCTCATCCGTATAGCAGCCATAGATAAAAACACTGAACTTCGTATCATCCTTGGTAAACATTACCAAAATAAACATGAAAGTCGCCACGATGAAAGACACTGAAAGGGATGGAAAATAAAATGATATTCATTGGTGACACATTTTAATTCTGAGATACGGAGAGAATGAAGAACTCAGGAGTGCTGGATTCAAAACACAGGAGGACTATGTCATGGAACGGAAGAAACTTTTAAAAGACTAGGGTATAATTATGTCAGATGACCTTTGCGGCAAATGCCTCGAAAATCAGAAAAATGACAGGGTGGATGAAATCTTTCAAAACCAGATATATAATGTGAGTGGCAACACACTTCAGTTCACTTGTGCTCTCATGTTTAAAATATTGTTCGATGCTGATGTCTCCTTTCAAGGCAGGAGAGATATCAGAGCTAGAGAATTTACAGAGATCGTTTACTGCCTCATAGGGCCAATAAAACATTAAACTATTCGGAGGGCTTCTAAGTACTCTGGCGCGGTGGAGATATGCAAGATATCGGTAGATATCAGAAATATTGCCGGAACAAGTATAGAAATTTTAAATCTTCGAAGTGATAGTTATGTGGGCTAACGGGCCGCCAACAGAAACAGCTAAGCTGAACAGGCAATCAACAGAAAAGCCTGGTCCTAGACCGGGCTGCGAGAGTAGAAAAACTCCCGAAACTTGTCACGGACATATCAGTGTACTTTGTGGATAAACTATACATACGTTCAATAAAAGTTCTATCATTGGTTCACCTATGTACTTGGGAAAGTGTGCATGCAACAAACGTATTGATCAAAAAAGATCATCGCTTAATTAACAAGATAAACTTTTCCATGATAAAAACGGGACTCACAGAACTTCCTCTTTCCAGAACCAAAACAGAAAATTAACATGTAAATTTTCAAAAAGTTATGATGGGTTTCAAACTTTAATTTAATTTTCTTTAAGTCTCGTCCAGATTGATTTCTTGCAATTTGTGTTTACTATAAAACTGATTCCTGTAAGAAACTTGAGAGGGTTCTGTGCACGTAGTATGTTGCGTTTGTGCACGCAGTATGTGTTTGTGCACGCAGTATGTGTTTGTGCACGCATTGTGTTGTGTTGGCGAGGATCAAACTCTATCTCATGGGTCCTGCATCTAATAAGTGGTAAACCTCCGTGTTGCATTCTTAATCCTGACAAGTTTGTGGTATTTATTCTAGAATTCGTGTACAGGGTCAGCCTTCACTACTTCTTTATATAGTGCTTCTAGACATGTCTGATCACGTGACAGGTCCAGTAATGATGCTCTTTAAGGTAGGTGTGCTCGCCAGGCCAGATAACTGTACTCCACTAACAGCCTCAGTCATCGCTGGCGAGTCTGCACATCTGGAGGATGTGCAGACACTACTGGCACATCCATCCGTGCCATTAAATAATTGGGAAAGCCTAAAAGTTTACTCTCTGGAGTGCCGGCCGGAACGATATAAAGGATGTTTAAAAAGAAAGAAAGAGGAGGCTGAAAGTAAACACATGTTCTTCACTAAATTACAAAAATTGTTGATTGTGTTGGTCATTAAGGTTTTCACATAAATGTACTAGATGAATGATGTTATTGAACACTTTTTTTTTAAAGTCTAGATGCGCTCTGCAAAGTACGTTCAATGTTGACCTGTTGCTCTTCTAGTGTTTGAGGATGTTTGAATACATAATGCTTGTTAACAAAACAAAAAGAATCCTTTAAGTTTTTGATCACTTTACACCCTAAAAATACTGGAAGAACTGGACCCAAGTCCTCATACTGGAAACAGAATGCGCAGTAGATACTGCCAATTAGCCTGACTAAATGGAAAAATAAACACATAAGCAGTATAATGGCAACTTAAACCTCACTTGTATTATGTAACTTAAGTCATTGCCTGATCTTGCACCTCGCTGTCTCTATGTACTGTTGTTCGTTAGACTTAGGCAAATATTAAGATTTTCCACAAGGTACAAGACAAAGTTTTCTGTGTTATGGGACAGTGTGGAGGACGTGTGTGTGTGTACTCACCTAGTTGTTGTTGCAGGGGTCGAGTCATAGCTCCTGGCCCCGCTTCTTCACTGGCCGCTACTGGGTCACTCTCCCTGCACCATGAGCTTTATCATACCTCTTCTTAAAACTATGAATGGATCCTGCCTCCACTGTGTGTGTGTGTGTGTGTGTGTGGTTGCTACAGTGTGCAGCTACATGCAGCCTACTCTTAACTCCCTTTCCTCTCACAGAAAATAGAAGGATATTCAGACGACGGAGTAAGTCCGGGATGCTGCATCATTGAAGAGGTAGAGATCAGAGATGACAGAACGTGCCAGACTTTGTCTGGATGCTGCAAGGGTTGTGAACCAGACTTTGTCTGGATGCTGCAGGGGTTGTGAACCAGACTTTGTCTGGATGCTGCAAGGGTTGTGAACCAGACTTTGTCTGGATGCTGCAGGGGTTGTGAACCAGACTTTGTCTCGATGCTGCAGGGGTTGTGAACCAGACACAAACTGTGAATACAGCCAACAAAGACTGTGATGTACCCAGTCTTTGTTGGCTGTGACCTACCCAACATTTCTGTGTAAGCTGTTATCTACGTAGTCTTTTGTGTATAGGCTGTGACCTAAGCAGCCTTTGTAGGTCATGAAAGATCTGGGAGTGATAATGTCAGAGGCGCTGGACAGGCACCTAAAGTCAGTACCTGATCAGCCGGGCTGTGGTTCGTACGTCGGTTTACATTCGGCCAGCAGTAACAGCCTGGTTGATCAGACCCTGATCCACCACGAGGCTTGGTCTCAGACCGAGCTGCGGGAGCGTTGACCCCCGAAACCCTCTCCAGGTAAACTCCAGGTAGCTCTTGTGTGTAGGCTGTGACCTATCCATGTGAAATTCCAGAGGCTTTAAAGTAAACATGTCTTTAGATTAAGAAGATAATGCCTCTCACAACTATAAAATCTTTATAACGGAGTTCTTGGAAAGAAAACAAAAAGCAGATGTGATCCACACGGACTTTGCTAAGGTGTCTTAACACATTAGACCATGGAGTGATAGTCCATAATGGATGTAATAGATGCAAACAGTACACAAAATGGTAGTAAATTAAAATAAAGCGTCTTAGCAAAGTAAATAGTTCAATGCTCCCAGGTACGGTTCTGGCGACTTTACTGTTTGTGTTACTCGTAGAAGACACACATAAGAGCACTAGTCAAAGCTTCCTAGCATCCTTTGCTGTCTATATTAAACTAAGTATAATTGTCGTCTAGTAAAGGATACAGAAAAAAAATTGCATTAAGGTGTCAAACTTTTTCAATGAGCAAATGAAAATAACATGATGTTCAGTGGTGACAGATTTCAATTACTTAAATATAGGACGGAGGATGAACTCAGAACCAGCACAGAATACAGAACACATGCAGGCCGTCTCACAATACAGAACACATGAAGACCATCTCACAATACAGAACACATGAAGACCATCTCACAATACAGAACACATGCAGACCATCTCACAATACAGAACACATGCAGACCGTCTCACAATACAGAACACATGCAGACCGTCTCACAATACAGAACACATGCAGACCATCTCACAATACAGAACACATGCAGACCATCTCACAATACAGAACACATGCAGACCATCTCACAATACAGAACACATGCAGACCATCTCACAATACAGAACACATGCAGACCATCTCACAATACAGAACACATGCAGACCATCTCACAATACAGAACACATGCAGACCATCTCACAATACAGAACACATGCAGACCATCTCACAATACAGAACACATGCAGACCATCTCACAATACAGAACACATGCAGACCATCTCACAATACAGAACACATGCAGACCATCTCACAATACAGAACACATGCAGACCATCTCACAATACAGAACACATGCAGACCATCTCACAATACAGAACACATGCAGACCGTCTCACAATACAGAACACATGCAGACCGTCTCACAATACAGAACACATGCAGACCATCTCACAATACAGAACACATGCAGACCATCTCACAATACAGAACACATGCAGACCATCTCACAATACAGAACACATGCAGACCATCTCACAATACAGAACACATGCAGACCATCTCACAATACAGAACACATGCAGACCGTCTCACAATACAGAACACGTGCAGACCATCTCACAATACAGAACACATGCAGACCATCTCACAATACAGAACACATGCAGACCATCTCACAATACAGAACACATGCAGACCATCTCACAATACAGAACACATGCAGACCATCTCACAATACAGAACACATGCAGACCATCTCACAATACAGAACACATGCAGACCATCTCACAATACAGAACACATGCAGACCATCTCACAATACAGAACACATGCAGACCATCTCACAATACAGAACACATGCAGACCATCTCACAATACAGAACACATGCAGACCATCTCACAATACAGAACACATGCAGACCATCTCACAATACAGAACACATGCAGACCATCTCACAATACAGAACACATGCAGACCGTCTCACAATACAGAACACATGCAGACCGTCTCACAATACAGAACACATGCAGACCATCTCACAATACAGAACACATGCAGACCATCTCACAATACAGAACACATGCAGACCATCTCACAATACAGAACACATGCAGACCATCTCACAATACAGAACACATGCAGACCATCTCACAATACAGAACACTGCAGACCGTCTCACAATACAGAACACGTGCAGACCATCTCACAATACAGAACACGTGCAGACCATCTCACAGTACAGAACACATGCAGACCATCTCACAATACAGAACACATGCAGACCATCTCACAATACAGAACACATGCAGGCCATCTCACAATACAGAACACATGCAGACCATCTCACAATACAGAACACATGCAGACCATCTCACAATACAGAACACATGCAGGCCATCTCACAATACAGAACACATGCAGGCCGTCTCACAATACAGAACACATGCAGACCATCTCACAATACAGAACACATGCAGACCATCTCACAATACAGAACACATGCAGACCATCTCACAATACAGAACACATGCAGACCATCTCACAATACAGAACACATGCAGACCATCTCACAATACAGAACACATGCAGACCATCTCACAATACAGAACACATGCAGACCATCTCACAATACAGAACACATGCAGACCATCTCACAATACAGAACACATGCAGACCATCTCACAATACAGAACACATGCAGGCCATCTCACAATACAGAACACATGCAGGCCATCTCACAATACAGAACACATGCAGACCATCTCACAGAATACAAGAAACAGGCAAAAGACATAGTAATAATAATGTCAACTAATATGTTATTTAGAAAATATATTAAAGCAAGACAGCAACGATACGAAAACTAACATGAGAGGTAATGCCAATGATGCTACCATTTAAATCACTTATTTTCTCACGTCCAGAATGATGTTCCATACTCACAGCTTCATTCAAGGCAGGAGATTGTGGCTCTGTAGAGAGAAGCGCTAAACCCCGTAGGGGTAACACAGCGCCCAGGAAATGTGAGTCAATCAGGTTCGATCCAAGAAGGAAGACAAGTCCAGTTTCTGGGGTGAAGAGCTCCTCACTACCAATAAAGATCCTCTTTGAAGAGAGAAGACAGGAGAGTTATCAGAGCTGGAATATATACGAGATTAACTATCCGCGTAGAGTCAATGTATTTATTTAAACTACTGGGAACGTCTCAGAGTACTTGGAATGTACTCTCTGGAGTAGAGAAATACTTGGTAGCATATACCTGGAATATATTAGAGAGCTAAGTCTCAGATGTACTCATGAGCACAATAAGAGAATATTGTGTAAATGAATGGTTCAGAGAACCGACAAGTTGATAAATTAGACACATATGTGTCTAATTTATCAACTTGTCGGTTCTCTGAAACATTCATTTACATCCTGTCTGACACAGCAACAACTTGGGATCTTAATACAGGGAATTCTTCACTTGCCCAACCCTTGGGCACGACCTACTTCCACATTGGACAAATGTCGGTATTGTATTCCACTCTTGTACAAATGTGACACCACCTACGACTTCTGCACCTCTCCTGCCTACGGTATATAAGCTGCTTCCTAGCACATATGCTGTATTCTGTTCAAGATTGATGGACTGACAACATCGACTCAAGGTTGAGGGACTGACCACCTCAAACTCCTCCTGTTCTTCACGATTCTCCTTTGTATTGGACTGATGAAGTCACTGTGTGGCGAAACGTTTCCTCAATAAAGATACCCAAGTGTTGCATATGTGTCTAATTTATCAAGATAATATTGTGTTGTGACCTTCCCAGTCCATGTGTATGTGTTGTGACCTTCCCAGTCCTTATGTACGTGTTGTGACCTTCCCAGTCCTTATTTACTTGTTGTGACCTCAGTCCTTATGTACGTATTGTGACCTTCCCAGTCCTTATGTACGTGTTGTGATCTTTCCATTCCTTATGTACGTGTTGTAACCTTCCCAGTCCATATGTACGTGTTGTGACCTTCCCAGTCCTTATTTACTTGTTGTGACCTTCCCAGTCCTTATGTACGTATATTGACCTTCCCAGTCCTTATGTACGTGTTGTGACCTTCCCAGTCCTTATGTACGTGTTGTGACCTTCCCAGTCCTTATGTACGTATTGTGACCTTCCCAGTCCTTATGTACGTGTTGTGACCTTCCCAGTCTCTTGTTCTACGGACATCACCTCCCAGATCATGTGTACAAGCAGGCGTGTGAAGATGAAATTTATTAGTGGTGATGCTGGTGCGTTGGTAGGTAGATAGGGTAGTAGGTAGGTGAGCGTCACTCCTCAAACATAATGAGGTACTGCACCTTAGGCGGCCGCAGCCCTCGCTGTTTTTCCCCCTTCACCTAATCATTAATTATGCTTCTCTTATTTCCCTCGTGGTGAAACCTGATTAATTACCCCTTTCTCAAAAGATTTTAATACTGCTGCGCAAATCAGGTAAAATAATTACTCTTGCTACGCTTAATGACTACTTAAATGTACTTAGAGTTTTCTGTGAAGAATCCTGGGTGATCAGAGACCGCGCCGCGTTTGGTAACGGAGGATCGAGCACTGATATGGAAATCAAGGAATGATAATATGAAGGTGTTGAAAGGTAAATTCTGACATTGCAAGACGACATTCTAACACAAGACGAAGATCTAACGGAACAAGACAACATTCTAGCAGATGTAATCAAACATTCTAACATAACAAGCCGACATTCTAACTGAATCTAACACAAGCTTACGTTCTTAACAGAACAAGCCGACTTTCTAACAAAAGAATTCTCAGAGAACAAGACAACATTCTGAGAGACCTAACAAACAATCTAACATAAACCATCATTTTAAGAGAACAAACCGGGCTGGTAAAACAGGTACATATAATTCGTACGCATTAAGGTTTCACGGAAGACTTCGCGTGATTCCTTAATATTAGCTGTGTTGCTTGTAAACAATGACATTGTACTTAGCGAGCACGAACATTATTTTTACTATTCGGAGAGATCCAATACGTATTATTTTTCCTACTTGGAAAACTCTTAGGTTATTTCACCTTGTTTGGAGAGCTGGAATATTATTTCACCCTACCTGGAAAACTGAAAGATTATCCCTTCTATTTGGAGAGCTGGAAGATTATCCCTTCTATTTGGAGAGCTGGAAGATTATCTCTTCTATTTGGAGAGCTGGAAGATTATCTCTTCTATTTGGAGAGCTGGAAGATTATCTCTTCTATTTGGAGAGCTGGAAGATTATCTCTTCTATTTGGAGAGCTGGAAGAAATTTGCTAGATTCTTCTATTTGAGCTGAGAATCTTTCTATTTGGAGAGCTGGAAGATTATCTCTTCTATTTGGAGAGCTGGAAGATTATCTCTTCTATTTGGAGAGCTGGAAGATTATCTCTACTTGGAGAACTAGAAGATTATTTTCCCTACTTATAGACCTGTAAGATCAAGTTTTCTATCCGGAAAACCGAAAGATTAGCTGAAAGATTAGAGGGACCATAATTGAGTGCAAGAGTGTGGCAAGGGCTAATTATCTGCACAACTCTTGAGTGTTGATGACTCTGTTGCAAACTCTGTGCAAGAGCTAATTACTGAGTTAGCACTCGTTACCAGGTGGCTGTAGTTTGGCAGCCTCGCCGTCTCTTGACTTCCCTTCAGTCAGGTGTGATGACACCTGGACGACCAGTGCCACGCAGTGTTTTCCCTCTTCGTTGGCACTGCGAGATGTGTTGGTCAGCGCCATGTTTGTGGAGTGAGCCAGGCTGCCAGGGAAGATTGTCTTCCTCGGGATTCACGGCTGGAGGATCGAGACTTCACTGATGCTCTGGTGTGAACGATGAACACCGGTTGATGCAGTTATTTACCCCCTCATACACTCTACTATCTCTCATACTCCACCATCCCTCCCTTATTTATATATTCCATTCCTCATACACTCCACCATTCCTCATACACTCCACCATTCCTCATACACTCCACCATTCCTCATACACTCCACCATTCCTCATACACTCCATCATTCCTCATACACTCCACCATTCCTCATACACTCCATCATTCCTCATACACTCCACCATTCCTCATACACTCCACCATTCCTCATACACTCCACCATCCCTTATACATCCATCATCCTATACACTTCCATCATCCTCATACACTCACATTCCTCATACACTCCACCATCCTCATACACTTCTTCATCCTCATACATCACCTCATCCTCATACACTCACCATCCTCATACACTTCTCTCCTCATACACTCCACCATCACTCATACACTTCTTCATCACTCATACACTCCTTCATCACTCATACACTCCACCATCACTCATACACTTCTTCATCACTCATACACTCCACCATCACTCATACACTTCTCATCCTCATACACTTCTCATCCTCATACACTCCACCATCACTCATACACTCCACCATCACTCATACACTCCACCATCACTCATACACTTCTTCATCCCTCATACACTCCACCATCCCTCATACACTCCACCATCCCTCATACACTCCACCATCACTCATACACTCCACCATCACTCATACACTCCACCATCACTCATACACTCCACCATCACTCATACACCACTCATACACTCCACCATCACTCATACACCACTCATACACTCCACCATCACTCATACACCACTCATACACTCCACCATCACTCATACACCACTCATACACTCCACCATCACTCCATACACCACTCATACACTCCACCATCACTCATCCACACTCCACCATCACTCATACACTCCACCATCACTCATACACTCATCCTCATACACTCCACCATCACTCATACACTCCACTCATCTACACTCCACCATCACTCATCACTCCACCATCACTCTACCTCACTTCTCACTCATCACTCCACTTCACTCATCCTTCATTTCACTCTCCACATCATTCAGTCATCACTACTCTTCTTCTTCTCGTCATTCTCCACTATCATCTCCTGTTCCTCCTCTTATCTAGTCTCTCTCATCTGTCTCCTCTTCATCAGTTCACTGTCTTCCCTCTCCTCCATATACTTTCACTGTCTACCTTTCCACCATCACCAATTCCTCCTCCTCGACCATCACCACCAACACTCCCTCCTCCTCGAGCATCACCACCAACACTCCCTCCTCCTCGACCATCACCACCAACACTCCCTCCTCCTCGACCATCACCACCACTAACACCTCCTCACCCATCACCACCAACAACACCTCCTCACCCATCACCACCAACAACACCTCCTCACCCATCACCACCACCAACACCTCCTCAACCATCACCACCATCATCACATCGTCCCTAACCACCACCACCAACAACACTCTGGTGGTCTTCTAACAGACGTTCAGTATAATATGTTGTGTTGTAATCTCGTCTTAATACAGGATAAACACTGTAGGAACCTGTACGTTAACTGTATTGTTTCGCTGAATAATGTACACACGCATATACACTATGTATAATAAATGAAACACTCGCCAGTTCATATGTAAACAGATTGCAAAGTAGGGTAATGAAATTTAATGCTTGGTAACTACAAACAATAAATGCACATTCATAGGTAACTAGGAGAGGTTGGTAATATGTGAAACAGGTGTCGGCTTGAGGGCGTCTGGGTGAGCTGAGTGTTCCACAAGGCAGGTTACTGCCTAGCCAACCAACGCTACGCTGAGAGGTCAGAAAGCCCCAGCACTCATGGTTAAATATACCAGCTAGAGTCGTCGACTGACTGCTAGATGGCTCTGGTCCATCCTGCTCTCAGCTGAGATGACTTGCTGGATCGTGGTTTTGTATTGTGGTCATAGAATTCAAAGTGAAATACTACATGAAGAAAAACGATGGTAGGCAGCAATGTAAGGTGCACCCTGTTGATGCACGGGAATGATGCAACAACCATCCACCACCATTCTCTGCCACCAGTACCACCACCACAACTCTTCCATCTCCGTCACTCCATCTCCCTCCACCACTATCATCATGCCACCCCCAGTACCTGCCTGGGCGTGCAGATACCTTCAAGACAGAGACTCAATTTTGTGAGAGGTGACGCCCATATTGAGTCGTCTTCAAGTGTAATAGAAAGTGTGACACTCCACACCGGGCCACCTTCCCTAACACTCTCATGTACCTACAAGATCTTCACAGTCTTCTCCACACCACTCTCTTCAAGGCAGGGGAGGAAGGGGGTACCTTGATGCTGGCGAATGGCTCTTGATTCAGAGAACTTGAGCTACCATCCCAGTAGATCAAACCTAATCATCCTCACTCTTCCCAGGTGTTGTACGACCTCTATGGGTTTAGCGCTTCCCCATCATTATGATAACTAGATGTTATTCAAGTGCTGAGTAATCCGAGACAGGTATACCCGTATCACATAAGCTCAGCTCCTCCTATATCAAAGGACGCAAAAGGAATAGTACAGAGTGCAGCATTCGTTTCTAATGTAATTAAATATCAGGATTCAAGATTTGAAGTCGGTTAAAAAAGGCATTCGCAAGTTATTGCATGGACGCTGATATCCCAATTTTAACAAAAATGGCAAATTGGTACCTACACAGCATTGGTACCTACACAGCATTGGTACCTACACATCATTGGTACCTACACAGCATTGGTACCTACACAGCATTGGTACCTATACAACATTGTGTGATAGACAATGCCTCATAAGAGGTATTGTCTATCACACAGAGGCCAGTATCCCAGAATACACCAGTACTCTCGGTTTGAAGTCGCTCGGAAGATGTGTGCTATGTTTCTGGCTTTAAAGTGAAACTTATTGGATGAAACATCCACAATTTGTTATATAAAAACTAGTATTTTAATTTCCAAATTTATTCAGTAATATTAGTAAGTTAGCGCCTACACAGCTTTTAGGCAAACTTTCCTTTAAGATACACTAGCGTTTAAGGTTTAAAGACGATCAAAAGAGTCAATTTCACGGAAACAAATTTCTTTAATATAAGTGGCAAGTTTAAATTTACACAAACCCAAAATCAATTTGAGTCTTCCTTTGAGAAAAACAACAACTTTAAATGAAAACCACATAATGAAAACCACATAATGAAAACCACATAGTGGCAGCCTTTCGATAATACAACAGTACAAAGATATGATATTTTCCTATTCTCTAAATTCATGATACTTAGAAATTCCATAAAATACTGAATTTGTAATATCTTTGTTTTCTGAAATATCGTGACATAGGCAAGAAACATGCATTATAATTTACACCTGGATAATTCTGGAGGAATTTGTCCCAAATCTGCACACTGAAATTATTCCCTACATGAACAAGAGGCATGACAGCTGGTGAAAAAAATAATGAAAAGCAATTGAGGAGTATCTCAATAAATGTAGAGAGACCAAGACTTTTCAAAATCCTCCCTATATATATAAGGATAATTATCAACAAATACTAGTAGTCATCATGAGGGAAATTGATAATCTCCTCTTGTTCCTGATCAGCTGTATAGTGCACCTTGCACCAAGAACCTTGGCTCAGAAAGGCAACAACCTGGAAACCTGGAAGTGGAATAGAATTCTTCCTCCGTAAGCCATGCGTGTCGTAAGAGGCGACTAAAATGCCGGGAGCAAGGGGCTAGTAACCCCTTCTTCTGTATATATTACTAAATGTAAAAGGAGAAACTTTCGTTTTTCCTTTTGGGCCACCCTGTCTCGGTGAGAAACGGCCGACGTGTTGAAAGAAAGAATATATATATATATATATATATATATATATATATATATATATATATATATATATATATATATATATAAACGTGCCGTTTAAGCTGAATCTCTAAGTTTGACCTATTGGCAAGGGTGTACTTTGTCGAATTAGCAAAATGATTTTTTTTTTTTTGGGGGGCATTAATCAGCGGAAGTCGATCTGAGAATAACGAAAAAAATATGTAACTGATTTTAAGTAATATGTAAATAAATATGAATTAACCTATGATATATATATAAATAAATATATATATATATATATATATATATATATATATATATCTTTCTTTCTTTCAACACGTCGGCCGTCTCCCACCGAAGCGGGGTGGCCCAAAAGGAAAAACGAAAGTTTCTCCTTTTACATTTAGTAATATATACAGGAGAAGGGGTTACTAGCCCCTTGCTCCCGGCATTTTAGTCGCCTCTTACGACACGCATGGCTTACGGAGGAAGAATTCTATTCCACTTTTATTTTTGTATATAATATATATATATATATATATATATATATATATATATATATATATATATATCTTTAGAATTGTGCGGTTTAGATCTAGACACGAATTGCTTCTCGAGAACATGGACAATTATATGTTGCGTGTTCTAGAGTCGGCAAAATAATCTTTAGATTTGTGCGGTTTAGATCTAGACACGGATTGCTTCTCACATGGACAATTATATGTTGCGTGTTCTAGAGTCGGTAAACCAGACTGAGCCACAGCAACGCGTGGCCGGGTACAGCTAGTTATAAACAAAATTGTCAAATTGCAAATAGGTATTGACACACTCCAGTAACAATCCAAGCCATAGTCTAAGTATGATACACTAGTGTTGAAAGTTTGAAGCCGTTCCTGAATGACTCAAATTTTCGTAAAGAAATCAAAAACAGGAATGGCCCAAATTCAGTTGACGGGAGTACACCACAAAGACAATGAAAATTTGAAGCGGATCAAATGAGCATTCTCAAGTTATATACGAAAACCATTGTTAAAAAAATTATTCACCATCACATTAAGGTAACCCCCTTCAGGGTTACCGATAACTGCCAATCTTTTTTTATATTGCTTCCATCTCTCGCTCTCGTATTTATCTTAAGTCCTCTAGATCCCCCTCACTCCTACCTGGCATTTCATCATTTTCATCATCGTCATCATTCTTATTTTGCTTCTTTTATTTCTTCTCTGCATATGTTGTCAGTTCTCTCTTTTTGTGGGATATTTTCCTAGAGTTGTGGGTACACCCAACATGTGTCAGCTTCTGCTGTCTTCTGAAGACATGTGTGTGTGTGATATATGTACTACCATCACTGTGCCAGACCCGGCCACCTGGGTGCTATACTCACCGGCCACCTGGGTGTTATACTCACCAGCCACCTGGGTGCTATACTCACCGGCCACCTGGGTGTTATACTCACCAGCCACCTGGGTGCTATACTCACCAGCCACCTGGGTGCTATACTCACCGGCCACCTGGGTGTTATACTCACCAGCCACCTGGGTGTTATACTCACCAGCCACCTGGGTGCTATACTCACCGGCCACCTGGGTGTTATACTCACCAGCCACCTGGGTGCTATACTCACCAGCCACCTGGGTGTTATACTCACCGGCCACCTGGGTGTTATACTCACCGGCCACCTGGGTGCTATACTCACCAGCCACCTGGGTGCTATACTCACCGGCCACCTGGGTGCTATACTCACCGGCCACCTGGGTGCTATACTCACCGGCCACCTGGGTGCTATACTCACCGGCCACCTGGGTGCTATACTCACCGGCCACCTGGGTGCTATACTCACCGGCCACCTGGGTGCTATACTCACCGGCCACCTGGGTGCTATACTCACCGGCCACCTGGGTGCTATACTCACCGGCCACCTGGGTGCTATACTCACCGGCCACCTGGGTGCTATACTCACCGGCCACCTGGGTGCTATACTCACCGGCCATCTGGGTGCTATACTCACCGGCCATCTGGGTGCTATACTCACCGGCCATCTGGGTGCTATACTCACCGGCCATCTGGGTGCTATACTCACCGGCCATCTGGGTGCTATACTCACCGGCCATGTGTATACTCGGCCATCTGGGTGCTATACTCACCGGCCATCTGGGTGCTATACTCACCGGCCATCTGGGTGCTATACTCACCGGCCATCTGGGTGCTATACTCACCGGCCATCTGGGTGCTATACTCACCGGCCATCTGGGTGGTATACTCACCGGCCATCTGGGTGCTATACTCACCGGCCATCTGGGTGCTATACTCACCGGCCATCTGGGTGCTATACTCACCGGCCATCTGGGTGCTATACTCACAGGCCACCTGGGTGCTATACTCACTGGCTGAATAAAACGTTCCTTTAACATTGTTTTTTCATTCCTTAAATAAGACATTCACAAACCATTACATCTCAAAACCCTAATAAGAACTATGGTATTATTCGTTCAGATATTTTTTTATTTCTTGCAACTTTTTAAGCCGACTCATTTTCTACCCGAGAGAGTTGTGAGATTGTTCTTCATGAGGTGTTAAAATGACGGAATAATTTTAATTCCACAAGATTCCTCGTTCAGAAAAACTATAATGTTATTCTGTCGGAGAAATTTAAACCCTGTCATTTCAGCGACAGTGAAATTGTTAGATTGAAGACAAATGTGATTTTTTTTTTCATATTATATCTAAAATTGAATTGGTGGGGTAGAAAGTGCATCTAATTATTTTTTCGTCACATTTCCTTGAAAATCTAGTTAATATATGCGTAGGTAACAGGAATTTTATGTGAATGGAAGGAAAGGAGTTTTATGTTTTCTCGAGGTTCAAACATTATTGGAGGTAGACGGCTGCCAGCTGATGTTCTCGAGAAGTTGTTTGGTTTAGGTCTTGAATCGTAGTAGGTTACTTACTACTGATACCTGTGTGGAAGTCAAGGTGATGATTCCTGTGTGGAAGTCAAGGTGATGATATCTGTGTGGAAGTCAAGGTGATGATACCTGTGTGGAAGTCAAGGTGATGATTCCTGTGTGGAAGTCAAGGTGATGATTCCTGTTTGGAAGTCAAGGTGATGATACCTGTGTGGAAGTCAAGGTGATGATACCTGTGTGGAAGTCAATGTGATGATACCTGTGTGGAAGTCAATGTGATGATACCTGTGTGGAAGTCAAGGTGATGATACCTGTGTGGAAGTCAAGGTGATGATACCTGTGTGGAAGTCAGGTGATGATTCCTGTGTGGAAGTCAAGGTGATGATTCCTGTGAAGCGTGTTGAAGCTCACCTACATACATACTGCCTCTTCTTCCAGATATTACCACAATCACACTAATACATTGTATACATGCTGACAAGTATATATTTCCAATACACTGGACGCATTCATTGCTCAGGTTATCGGTTTAGGTCGCGTACTTGTATTTCACCTGTGTACACCTTGCTACAGCCTCCACCTGAAATTTCTTGAACTCCGCCATCCACTGCCACTGCCAGGTTGCGACGATGCATTTGTGTCTTACAAGGTCGTGGAATAGTGGTAACAGTTAATTTGCTGAAGCGTAGTTGAACCCTTGTAATTAGTCCTTTACAGTGATCTCTGGAGTCCTCGAGGTTAATCCATGAAGGTGATAGTGGTGGTGGTATTAAAACAAGTACCTTTACGTTTGATGCGTTTCAAGAGTTTTCCTTCTCTATGCCCAGCCTTGACCAAGCTTGTCTGGTGCTAGCCTGGTCAACCAGACTGTTGTTGCTGGCGGCGTGCTGGCTCACATATACATCACAACCTGATTAATCCGACGCTTGGCGGAGGAAATGGTCTACTGTCCTCTTAAAAACTTTTAAATTTGTTTTGGCATATTTCTCAGTCTAGTATTTTGTTATGACAGTGTGCAGATTACAGTGAGTATTTACAGTATTTAAGACTTTGAGGCATTTCCAGTAATTTAAATGCTTTACTGGCACTATGTAGGCAGTAAATGACCTTTGAATCTGTTCCAGCTCTGATATCCCTCGTGTCTTGAATGGAGTCGTCAACACTGAACAGTGCTCCAAGTGAGAGAGCACAAGCGATTTGAAAAGTGTCACATTTAGCATCATTTTCCTTGTCCTGAAAGTACTTGTTATCCACACCATATTTCTGGAATTCTTGACATTTGCCTTATTGTGTTCTTTGAAATTAAAATCAGCTTACATTATTACACCCAGATTTTTCACACATTCTTTTTGTTCTGTTTGTTGCTATTGTGTTTTATATACAGTATTCCTTTTGAGTTCTTCATTCTTTCCATATCTAATCACTTAGAACTTGTCAACATTAAAAGTTATGTTATTTTCCAGTGCCCACTGAAAGACGTTGCAAAGTGGTCTTGCTTGGGCCACCCTCTCCCTGACTGAACAAGCAAAGCCTTCAACACAACTGGTAGTCACTCAGTACTCAAATGGTGCACTCGTTTCAAGTAAGCAATGACATATCGAGCCTTAAAGATAAGCAGGAATATGGTTACATGCGATGCACATCCAATACAATATTTACACTGCACGCGCCACATGTGTGCGCTGGTGATCATGTCATGGAGTAGTGTCAGGAAGGTCAAGTCACCTGGGTCTTTTATTCTGTCCTTGGATTAAAAAGAGTTTAGGAGTGATGGCGGTAGTAGTGGTAGTAATAGTTAAAATAGTGTGGAGGTGATAATGCTGGCAGCATCTTGGTAACGCTCTTGATAAAGGAATCTTTATTCTGGAAACGTTTCTCCAACCAGAGGCTTCTTCAGTCCAGTGCAGAGAAACGGTGAAAAATGAGGAGTGCGAGGTAATCAGTCCCTCAGCCTGGAGTCGGTGTGTTCAGTCCATCAGTCTTAATAATAGTGCAGCATATTTGGTGGAGCTTATATAGTGTAGACTGATGAGGTGGAGCAGTGGTAGGCGGAGTTACTGTGAATATGCTATACCCGGTGGCCTGGTGGATAAAGCTCTAACTTCACACACGGAGGTCCTGGGTTCGATTCCCGGCGGGATGGAAACATTTCGAAATGTTTCCTTACACCTGTTGGCATGTTCACCTAGCAGCAAATAGGTACCTGGGTGTTAGTGGACTGGTGTGGATCGCATCCTGGGGGACAAGATTGAGGACCCCAATGGAAATAAGACAGACAGTCCTCGATGACGCACTGTCTTTCTTGGGTTATCCTGGGTGGCTAACCCTCCGGGGTTAAAAAATCGAAGAAAATTTTATCAAAATTGGACTGAACACATCTCTGCATTGAAGAAACTACTGGCTGGCGAAACGTTTCCAGAATAAAGATTAAACAGAAGTGTCTTATTTATCAACTTGTCGTTTTTCTAAACCGTTTGTTCAAACTCTTGATAAAGGTCAACACAGAGCGAAACGTTGTCCCAATAAGAGATTGTTGTAGAGCTTGTGTATTTCACTGTCAGCAACATCTGTGGTAGTCAGTCCAGTCTTTACCTCCTCCTTTCATAATAAATGTTTAAGCACTTTTCGTATGCATTGTGACAAGTCTCTTCACCCACCTCATACTGCCATTGTGGTCTCAGGAAGTAGAAAGTTGGAAGAGCTGACTACAATATTGTCTTTACCTCGTTAGTCTGAACAAAAACTGATACTTGTTGGGATGAAAGTAACCCTAGTAATGGTATCAGTAACTCCTTCCCCTCCACCCCAACAATGAAATCAAGAGTCCTCCCTCTTCTCCAGTTCCGTAGGTGTCAGACAGTGGTATTAGGAGCCCTCCCCACTTCCTTAGGCTTCAGGCAGCAGTGCCAGAAGCCCTCACCACTTCACTAGGTGTCAGGAGCCCTTTTCATTCCGCTCCCACCTCGGTGGTGTCAGGGCCGCTCCCGACTTCTTTCCCCATCCCCGTAGATGTCAGGAACCATCCCCTCACCCCCGAGGGTGTGAGAAGCGTTAGTTGTCTGGGTGGGAGGTAAAAATGTTGGAAGGAGGCGGTGGTGTGGAGCGCTAATAAGGTCAGAGGATAACCTTTCATGTTTATGCTTGACGTGTAAGTGCACGAGAAGGCCGCTCTCCCACACCTTTTGTGCTAATAAGTTTTTCACGCTGGCCAAGTGAAACTGTGTAGAATATTTTTAGCTTGTTTTTTTTTTTTTTTGCTGTTTATGTATATTTGGTTTTGAGTATGTACCTGCTTGCATATGTATATTCTAGTGTGTGTGTGCGCGCACGTGTGTGCCTGCGCGCGTGTGTTTGCGGGGGTCGAGACTCGGCTCCTTTCCTCTCCTTCTAGACTCACTTCCTATACTACTTTCCTCGGCATCACTGACTTCTGGCATTTTGCGCCTTATCATAACTACTAATGAAACTGTGCATTAAGGTTACCTGCAACACTGCCTCATCCAAGTCGTTCCATCCTGTGACTAAAGAATTACTTCCGTACTTACCTGTAACTCCATCTGTGTCCCCTTGATGCTGGTCCCCAAAATTCAGTCTTTTCTTACGTCCTCTATCATGTGTGTGGGGGAGGGGGGAAGAAGGGGGTCTTCCCTAGTTGTGGCTGCGGGGGTCTAGTCTTAGCATCAATCTCCGCCTCTTTAATACTAGCGATCACTTGTATCATTTTTTTTCTTGGCCCTTGTTACTTGTGTCTTTTCCTCTACTATTTTCTCATCCAGGTAATTATACTTCCCATTCCGAGGCTAAAGAAGTATATTTCCTGTTTCCTCTGTGACACATTCTCGTCTTCAGCTATCAACTATCTCCTTATCCGTAATCCTCGCCTGACAGTCCTGTCACCATCCTCGCCTGACAGTCCTGTCACCATCCTAGCCTGACAGTCCTGTCACCATCCTCGCCTGACAGTCCTGTCACCATCCTCGCCTGACAGTCCTGTCACCATCCTAGCCTGACAGTCCTGTCACCATCCTCGCCTGACAGTCCTGTCACCATCCTAGCCTGACAGTCCTGTCACCATCCTCGCCTGACAGTCCTGTCACCATCCTCGCCTGACAGTCCTGTCACCATCCTCGCCTGACGGTCCTGTCACCATCCTCGCCTGACGGTCCTGTCACCATACTCGCCTGACAGTCCTGTCACCATCCTCGCCTGACAGTCCTGTCACCATCCTCGCCTGACAGTCCTGTCACCATCCTCGCCTGACGGTCCTGTCACCATCCTCGCCTGACAGTCCTGTCACCATCCTCGCCTGACAGTCCTGTCACCATCCTCGCCTGACAGTCCTGTCACCATCCTCGCCTGACAGTCCTGTCACCATCCTCGCCTGACAGTCCTCACCATCCTCGCCTGACAGTCCTGTCACCATCCTCGCCTGACAGTCCTGTCACCATCCTCGCCTGACAGTCCTGTCAACATCCTCGCCTGACGGTCCTGTCAACATCCTCGCCTGACGGTCCTGTCAACATCCTCGCCTGACGGTCCTGTCACCATCCTCGCCTGACGGTCCTGTCACCATCCTCGCCTGACAGTCCTGTCAACATCTCCCCTGAATGCCTCAGTTTTCCTGGTATTCAATGTAAAGTTAACTTGGGCACTGCTGCTCTTATAGTAAACACCGGACTTTTTTTTCATCTTCAGGATGGATGCGCATAGTCAGCTATCAGTGGAAAAATAAACACATAAGCAGTATAATGTGATCCTTTATTGACAACATTTCGCCCACGCAGTGGGCTTTATCAAGTCACAAACAGATCTACCTGGATAAAAGGTACATGAGCATTTATAGGATTTACTCATATACCTTTTATCCAGGTAGATCTGTTTGTGACTTGATAAAGCCCACTGCGTGGCCGAAACGTTGTCAATAAAGGATCACATTATACTGCATATGTGTTTATTTTTCCATTGTGTCGGTATTTTATACCATTTATTTCCAGCTATATTAGTGTTATACAGTGCAGGCAATATGATGAATTAAACACATGGGCAACTTAAGGGTATGTTTACCTTGCTTCAGGAGGATATAGACAAATTAATGTCATGGTGTGAAAAGTGGCAGATGCAGTTCAATGTGGTCAAGTGTAAACTCATAATCCTTGGGAATGAAAATAACCCTCATGGTAATAAAGTAGGTGACGTAGAGCTTGATCGTACAGTATGTGAAAAAGACTTGGGAGTCATGGCAAGTAGAAATCCAAAGCCAAGACAACAGTGCCTAAGTGTGCGCAATAAGGCTAGTAGATTACTTGGATTTATATCAAGAAGTATAAGTAACAGGAGTCCAAAAGTTATTTTACTGCTCTGTACAACACTAGTGAGGCGTCACCTAGATTATGCAGCTCAGTTTTGGTCCACATACTACAAAATGAATATTGAATCTGAATAAATGGCTTAGAAAAGCAACAAGTTGATAAATGAGACACTTTTGCAAAATTTGGGTACCTTCATTCTGGAACGTTTCGCCAGCCATTGACTTCTTCAGTCTAGAATAAAGATACCCAAATGTTGCAGAAATGTCTCATTTATCAACTCTGACTTTCTAAATTATTTATTCAGATTCTGTCAGACACATCAACATCTTGGGATCTTGATGCTGGGAATTCCTCAAAACTTGTCTAACCCATAGACACGACCTACTTCCACTAGTGAGTCTTTCCACTGGTGGCTCCGCCTAACACTGATCCACCTCATATGTTTGCAGTGTATAAGTTCCATCTAAGCGAATGTTCTACACTTTTATCAAGAATTCAACCTTGACGGACTGAACACATCAGTTCCAGGCTGAGGGACTGATCACCTCAAATTCCTCCTCATCTTCCACCATTCTCTAGGTTTGAGTTAGATTTGGACCGTATGTCCCAATTTATAATTTTCAATTTGGATATCAATTTCTAAATGATGAATGATGAATATTTCTTCTGATTCCCTCTAAAATTTCGATATTAATATTTAATCGCGCTATCAACTTATGCCGCACTCTGCACTATTCCAGTCGCGTGCATTGAGTCGCAAAGGACTGGGATTATGGAATACGGTGATAATTTCTTCGGATCGCGCAGCCAAGTTACATGTAGTTGTAGTAGCCATTTGGCATGTAGATACGTGAACGATCATTTTGAGTTTGTTGAATACTACAACATGATCGCACTTATTCCCGCTGGCTTTTCAAGTAGAAATCTACACACACACATTAAATTTATCGATAATTTTATCACTTGTTATTACTGAGTTCTGAATCCTTTAAGGTGTAGTCATGGATTTTAAGGCTGGCTAGTTTTCTCTTTGAATTTCTGCTGCTGATGTCCTAGTCATTTTGGAAGTTTTTTTTCATAGCAACGTCGAGGTGATCCTGTTTTGTCTTTAAAGCTCTATTTTGTTGCTTCTAAAAATAATTAACCATGGCAGTTTAAAGACCATGTTTTTCTAACCTACATGAATCATGGGTCACACAGACTGGCTACGTTGAAAAATGGAAGAAGTAAATTGGCTTTATAATATTCGTACAGGACATAACAATACGGTTTCCTAACTAGTTTGTTTACTTAATTTTTAAGATTAAGGGCTTAGGAGGGGTCGTTGAGGTGGCTGGGGAAGATGCAGAGAGAGAGAGGTTGACAAAGAAGGCGTATAAATCTGGGTGGACGGCAGGAGGAGGAGGGGGGGTCGTCCCTGGAATGGTAAAAGGGATGAGGGTATAAGAGGCTTTGTATTTTATGGGTTTGAACATCATCAGTCTTGTGACAGCATGTTAGATAAGAGTGAATGGAGACAAGTGGTTTTTAAAGGAGGTACCGCTGGAGTGCGAGCAAGGTAACTTTTATGAAGGAGTTCAGGAGAAACCGGTTAGCCAGACCTAAGTCCTGGAGGTAATAAGTACAGATGGATATGTTACAGTCCGAAGGAAATCTGTTCGTGATGTCAGCGTAAGTTTTGAAAAACGGCGACTGAATGAGTTAGTTTAATATCTTTATTATTCACCACATACCCATGGTGTGGGCGGTAGTCAAAAGATTACAGAGGTACATAATGGGTCCAGGGACTGGACCCCAAAGTCATGATAGCTGAACAAGTTACAAAGGTAATGAATACCAGGTAGATCTGGTCACAATGATGGAAAATGTGTTTTCTTTGAGGGAAACGGAAACTAATGTAAATGCAACATATTGCTGAGTCAGGTAAACATATATAAGTTCTTTTTATCCTGAAAATATCGCCCAGTGGTATAGCGGAAATATCGCCAAGTATTATATAGTGGAAATATCGCTCATATTTTCAGGAAATGTCGTTTACAGTTACATTCATAAGAACGTAAGAATGAAGGAACACTACAGAAGGCCTACTGGCCCATTCAGGGCAAGTCCTTATCAAAACCACCCCACTGAGAAACATCTGAGAAATTTTGCTCCTAAGTATTTCCAGGAAAAAATCGCTCAGAAATATATCTACGAGATGTAGCTTAATAAATATGTCTCAGAAAAATATATATCCAAGATATATCGCCGAGAAATATATCCGAAAAATATCGCTGAGAAATATATCCGAAAAATATCGCTGAGAAATATATCCGGAAAATATCGCTGAGAAATATCGCCCGTGGCTCCCCCACTCAAACTCACAAAGGAGTAATTACCCTCTAGACTAGCTGAGCATTTTCGTCCTTAAATCGAGAGGTCATAAGGTTTTTCCATCCATTTTCTGTTTATCCTCCATTTTAACCTTAAAAGAATGACTCGGGTTTTTTTTCACAGTAAAGCATATTTTGGTTATTTTTTAAAAATCTGTTGTTTTTTCCTCTCTGAGGAAATAGCATTTTTATTTTTTTCAACTACACGTAATTAGCTTTTGGGATTATATTTTCCGACAGCAGTAATATAAGTTGAGCGTTTGTGAAGGGGCAGTGTTGGAGGCTTTGATGGGGAGGGAATGTGATGGAGAATGGGGGAGATGCTACGTTTATGAGGGGGTAAGGGGTTGCGAATTTAGAAATATTAATTCCTTCACACTATCTTAATATGTATGTAACGAATCTGAATATATCTGTGAAGACTCTTAATATATCTGTGAAGGCTCTTAATATATCTGTGAAGACTCTTAATATATCTGTGAAGGCTCTTAATATACCTGTGAAGACTCTTAATATACCTGTGAAGGCTCTTAATATACATGTGAAGACTCTTAATATACCTGTGAAGGCTCTTAATATATCTGTGAAGACTCTTAATATACCTGTGAAGACTCTTAATATACCTGTGAAGACTCTTAATATACCTGTGAAGACTCTTAATATACCTGTGAAGACTCTTAATATACCTGTGAAGGCTCTTAATATATCTGTAAAGACTCTTAATATATATGTGAAGACTCTTAATATATCTGTGAAGACTCTTAATATATCTATGAAGACTCTTAATATATCTGTGAAGACTCTTAATATATCTATGAAGAATTTTATTTCACTTTCTGGTACACATTTATGATTGGTTGAACTTAGTCTTCAAATGGGAGGTGTCTGGGTGTTGGGGAGAGGCTCTTGATCCAAGGAACTGAACTTATCCTCTTCCTTGAATCGAACCTCATCGATTACCATTCCCCCTGCGCTGCATGACACCTACGTATTTAGCGCTCTCCTGTGAGTGCAATAAAAAAACTTAGGGGCGTTAATAGTTATTTAAATTGTAGCGGTTATTACTATCAAGTCCGCAGAGACAGTAATAGGAGTAGTAGTAGTACTACTACTAGTAAAGTAGTACTACTATTTTACTAGTAGTAGTACTACTATTTTACTAGTAGTAGTACTACTATTTTACTAGTAGTAGTACTACTATTTTACTAGTAGTAGTACTACTATTTTACTAGTAGTAGTACTACTATTTTACTAGTAGTAGTACTACTATTTTACTAGTAGTAGTACTACTACTATTTTACTAGTCGTAGTACTACTATTTTACTAGTAGTAGTACTACTATTTTACTAGTATTATTAATACTATTTTACTAGTAGTAGTACTACTACTATTTTACTAGTATTAGTACTACTACTATTTTACTAGTAGTAGTACTACTACTATTTTACTAGTAGTAGTACTACTACTATTTTACTAGTAGTAGTACTACTACTATTTTACTAGTAGTAGTACTACTACTATTTTACTAGTAGTAGTACTACTACTATTTTACTAGTAGTAGTACTACTACTATTTTACTAGTAGTAGTACTACTACTATTTTGACTAGTAGTAGTACTACTACTATTTTACTAGTAGTAGTACTACTACTATTTTACTAGTAGTAGTACTACTACTATTTTACTAGTAGTTGTACTATTACTATTTTACTAGTAGTAGTACTACTACTATTTTACTAGTAGTAGTACTATTACTATTTTACTAGTAGTAGTACTACTACTATTTTACTAGTAGTAGTACTACTACTATTTTACTAGTAGTAGTACTACTACTATTTTACTAGTAGTAGTACTACTACTATTTTACTAGTAGTAGTAGTACTACTACTATTTTACTAGTAGTACTACTACTACTATTTTACTAGTAGTAGTACTACTATTTTACTAGTAGTAGTACTACTATGACAACGACTACTGCTACTACTGTCTCTGCGGACCGCTACTATTGGTAGTGTTAGTAGAGAGAGAAATAGGAGGGGATGGAAGTACATGGGAAAGACAGATAACAAAGGACTTTAAAAATCCGCACCTAAGCTACGTATCCGCACCTAGGCTACGTATCCGCACCTAGGCTACGTATCCGCACCTAGGCTACGTATCCGCTCCTAGGCTACGTATCCGCTCCTAGGCTACGTATCCGCACCTAGGCTACGTATCCGTACCTAGGCTACGTATCCGCACCTAGGCTACGTATCCGCACCTAGTCTACGTATCTGCTGAGAAGAACTATCTACCTCTCTCTAGATTAACAACTATTGCGTATATCAAAGTATACGAGATAAAGAGAGAATAGCAGAGAGAGGGTGAGTGGGTGTTAATTAAGGAGGGAAGGACGAAATGGAGGGAGAGATGAAGAGAGTGAGGGAGGGATTGCGGGAGGAAGATAGGGTGGGATAGGTCCTCTACAAGTTAGGTGGTCACCGTTGGTACTAGCGGCGGGCAACAGCAGCAGCAGCACTTTGATGTGATGAGGCAGAGGCCACACACACAAAGGCCCTCGACGGATGGAATGGCAGAGTGAGAGTCCATTTGTTGGTATTGCAACTGCTCTTTCTCCATTCATGTCTGCCAGACCTGGCATTCATGTCTGCCAGAGCGTGGCGTCTCTCTGCCCCTGGCCATCCGTCCACCCACCCAGTGGACCTGCGGGTTAAACCTGCCCATAACCATCCAAAAATATTCTTACCCACCCATATAAATAACAAAAAGTACGCACTCACCACATTCATACACAACACACACACATCACATACATCAAACACAGCACACACAGCACAGCACAGCACAGCACAACACAACACAACACAACACAACACACACACACACACACACACACACACACACACACACACACACACACACACACACACCACACACACAACACACACAACTGTGAGACTAAATTCAGTACATATAGTTTCAAGAGTAGGTATTATAAAGCTCCACGTGTCATAAACCTGGACGGGAGCAAGTGTCAGGATGGGCTTGGGTAACATCTGGGACCCCCCAAGTATCAATAATAAGCCCATTACTCTTAATAATAACCTGCCATTTGGGATCGAATGATGTGTACTCACCTAGTTGTGGTTGCAGGGGTCCATTCACAGCTCCGTGCACCGCCTCTTCACTGGTCGCTACTAGGTCACGCTTCCTGCTCCATGTGCTTTATCATACCTCTTCTTAAAGCTTTGTATGGATCCTGCCTCTACTACATCACTTCCCAGACTATTCCACTTCCTGACATCTCTGTGACTGAAGAAATACTTCCTATCATCCCAGTGATTCATCTGAGTCTTCATCTTCCAACTGTGACCCCTTGCTGCTGTGTCCCATCTCTGGAACATCCTGTCTGTGTCCACCTTGTCGATTCCTTTCAGTATTTTATATGTCGCTATCATATCCCCCTTATCTCTCCTGTCCTTCAGTGTCGTCAGGTCGATTTCCCTTAACCTCTCCTCGTAGGACATACCTCTTAGCTCCGTGACTAGCCTTGTTGCAAACCTTTGCACTTTCTCTAATTTCCTTACGTGCTTGGCTAGGTGTGGGTTCCAAACTGGTGCTGCATACTCCAATATATGCCTGACGTACACGGTGTACAGGGTCGTGAATGATTATTTATTGAGATGTGTGTGTGTGCGCGCCTGTGCCTGTGTGTGTGTGTATTTGCGCACGCGCGTGTGCGTGCGTGGCTGTGTGTGCGTGCGTGGCTGTGTGCGCGCGTGCGTGATTTTTTCAACACATCTGCCGTTTCCCACCAAGGCAGGGTGACCCGAAAAAGAAAAAAACTCTTACGTCATTACTCACTCTTATCACAGTCTTGCCAGAGGCGTGCCGATACTACAGTTCAAAAGCTGCAACTTATCTCCACTCCTCCTTCAGAGTGCAGGCACTATACTTTCCACGTACAGGACTTAAGTCTGGCTAACCGGTTTTCCCTGAATCCCTTCATAAATGTTACTTTGCTCACACTCCAACATCACGTCAACTCATGTAAACCATTTGCCTCCACTCGCTCCTAACATGCTCCCGCGTGCTTACTGGAATTCAAAGCTCCTCGCACACGTAACTGTTAATTAATGTTATATGTTAATTATTCGAGCATCACCGTGCCCCCACGACCCGGCCACGGGATCCTGCTGTTGGGGTTCAATCCAAATAAATATAGAGATGGATGCGAAACCAAAGAGGGAGTAGAGACTTGAGTGAGAGGAACTCCAATTATCGAGAAAGGAGAATGATCTGAGTAAACATAACACTGGACCTATCACCGGAGGAGCACATCAACCGTATTACTAATACAGTCTGTATTGGACGATGACACTTAAGAGGCAGAGATAGAAACAGGGACTTGACCTCTTTAAGCACAAAAAGGGTGAGTACATCCCTTCTTCTGTTCTCAGTATCACATCCCTCCCCACCACTCACGCACAGTTCCTGCACACTCTTAATACCCACATTAGCGATTCTCGAACTCTGCACACTATTTTCCCCTCCTTCACTTCAACCCAACAGGCGCCAGCAACAGGCCCAAGAGCAACAGGGCTGCTGGCAACAGGCCCACCAACAACAAACCCCTTCCCACCACTACTCTCTCAGCTACAGGCTATAACCACTTCCCACACCTCCCTATCCACTGCCTCTGCTCATTCCAATACTTTCTCTCCACCCAGTCGCCAATATGTGCTCCACATACCTCGCTCCCACCACATTGTATAACCACCACCCACCAGTGTTACTCTAACCACCCCTCCCCCGACTAATGCCTACAATCATACGTGCATCCTACCGCACGTTCGTCCCTTTTCCCTCTCCAACTGTAATCCCTGACCAACCTTCCATATTATCCTCCCATTGCACTCATTCCCTGCCAGCAAAACACCTCAGTCTCTTCCTGTCTCCTGCTTCCCACCTCAACACTGCTACTCACTCAAGTAATGCTTGAAACTTCACAGCAGGCAGGATGCTAAAGACACACCAGAGTAAGTCATTAGAAGGTTTAAAGGTAAAAAGGAGAGAAATTTGAAAGTAAAAATATTAGAAATAAGTCCTGACATTATAACAATTTTGGAGACAAAAATAATAGGACAAATGATAAACTCAAGATTCTCTGGGAAATACCATGTAGAAATGTAATAAAGAACGTGGAGGGGTGACCCTGCTGTTAAAGAATTAATTAGCAGGCTTCTAATAGTAATAGTAGCGTATAACCCTTTAGTGAGCAACAGGTAGGCGGAGAAAGAGTATGACGAGAGGAACTTGGTAACGTACTGGAAACAAGAATTGAGAGAAGAACATCTGAAGCAAAATCATTGATTCTTGGTAAATTTTACCTACAGAGAAATTAACTAGAATCACAAGAGAACTGAAACCCAAATGGTGTTCAGGAAACGTGTGGAGGGATCAGTGAGGAATCCGTGGATAAGCACGAGAAAGAAACAGAGAGAGAGACAGAGGAGGGAATAAACCAGAGAGAGTGACCCTTTGTACATTGTGAGACTGACGCTGAAGAAACCGGATGTGAGGTGCCAGTAACCCCTGAAGAAAGGTTCATTGATACTGGGGACAAGCTATTGATGCAAGAAATCAGACCTGTCCTTCCCTTCCTTGGATCAGACCTAATTGTCTTCCATTCACCCAGGCACTGTATGATCCCTACGGGTTTAGCACTCCCCACTATAATAATAAAGGCAGTAAACATGTAGTACTAATATTTTGTTTAGCTTCGATATATCTTTGATTAGTTTTGAGAGTTTTTCTACTCTGTGAGCGCGTCCTTGGGCCAGGCTCGTTTGGTGCTTGCCTGGTCAACCAGGCTGTTGCTACTGGCGGCCCGCTGGCCCACATATCTATCACAGCCTGGTTGATCTGGCACCTGGTAAGGATACGCATCCAGTTTCCTCTTGAAGACTTTTACACTTGTCCCAGTAGTGTTTTTGATAACTTCTGGTAAGATATTGAAAAGTCTGGGGCCACGGACTTTGATACAGTGTGCAGGGTTGGGACAAGGCTCTCAAGTACTTTTCAGGTATATATATTATCATGTATCTCTCTTCCGCTCCAGTGAGTACATATTTTGGACTGAGGCGTTCACAGTAATTTAAATGCGTCATTGACTATGTGGGCCTCAAATGATCTCTGTATCTGCTCTGATATCTCTCCTGTCCTGAACGGGGCCGTCAACACTGAACAATTTTCCAAACGAGAAAGCAGAAACAATTGAAAATTGTCACCATTGGCACTATTTATCTTGTGTTGAAAGTTCTCATTATCCACTCCATCATCTTCCTGGGTGTAGTAATATTGCCTTATTGTTCTCTAGGAGAGAAAGGTCAGCCGACATAATTACTTCCAAGTCCTTTTTCAGGTCTTCATTCTTTCCATATCTAAGCAGCAGGAACTCGTCTTCCCTGAACGTCATGTTGTTCTCCACTGCTCACTGGAAAACTCTACTTATATATTTTTGCAATTTTTCAGTGTCTTTCAACGAGGTGACTTTCAAGCTTATTTTAGTGTCATCTGCAGATGGTACAAAACTGTGACGGGTGTTTTTATCTATGTCTGCTATGAGGATAACATGGGTACCAGGACATTGCCTTGGGGTACTGAGATTTTTATCTCGGTGATCCTGGATTTTGCTCTGTTTATTATTACTCTTTGCGTTCTGTGTGTTAGAAACTTCAAAATCTTTCTTACTACCTTCTTAGTTATGTTTATGACCATCATTTTGTGTACAGTCACCTCATGATCGCATCTGTCAAACACCTTTGCAAAATCTGTGTATATCACATCAACGTTTTGGGTTTCTTTCAACGCCTTCGTAATTCTGTCATTGGTTTACGAATTGTGACAGGATGATCTTCCAGTTCTAATACCGTACATAGAGATATTAAGATTGATATATGTAAAGTGGAGACACAGAAAGATCAGTACGGATCATAAGTAAGACAAGCAAGAAAACAGGTTTTATCGCGACAAGCATCAGATTTCTGAACAGCATTCAGGGACCAGAACAAAAAATCCTTAAAGACATATCCGGCGTGTGTGAGGTTTTTATAGCGAATTTAAAAAAAAAACATTCGTTTAAAAAGCATACACACACGCACCTACAGTTGTGCATAAGCAGACTTATGCGCAATACAGACGCGCGTGCATTAACACACGTTCATTAACACGCACAGCCACACATGCACTCATACAAATTTTGTTGGATTCTGGGCTATAACTGGAGAATTCATTGTCTAGCAGAGCTGTTGCTGGCTGCTACCCCAACTATGGTGATAATGTGAGAATGTTGTACATAGCCTTTATTAGATCTTTAATTGATTATGCTGTGCCCATGTTGATATTAACAAGGGAAAGTTCTCTCCGACTGTTGGAGTTAATGCAAAATGAAACCTTCAGAATTATTCTTGGCCGTCCTAAATCTTAATATGAGGAAGGAACTTGGTGTCCCTAGTATCAGTGATAGGATTATTAAGATTAACACTGTATGTGGTATTTAAATGTTATGAAATGAACCAGACACTGTTACTACGAATCTTACTAAATGTCTAGAGTAAATACACGTAGATCTAAATGGGTTGTGAAAACCTGCAATTATATTGAGTTTTATAACTTTCACGAACTGTATCACTGCAAACAACAAGAGCATTTCACCCTTCCATGGAAGATGTGTTTATTTAGTATCACATACCTGCAAGCCCCTCCCAGGAAGCTCATTGCTAGTAATCCCTTCCTTCAGTTACTTGTGAAATCAGCTGCTCAAGAAGAAATTTCTAGCTTGTTAGTAATAATTTATCACAAGTTATATACACTGATGGATCTAAGCAGGAGTCTACTGGCAGGGCTGCATCTGCTCATGTTGTCACCTTCCTAGTTAAGAATGATAGGAACTTTGTTGAGCTAGGCATAAGAATTAACAACTGGTAGTCTACACTATAAACTGAATTGTTTGCCATCCTAATGACGCTAAATCTAATTTATGACACTGAGCTTGACTTATTCTGTGTCATCACTGAAGGCTCTTGACTCACATAATAACTCTTAACAACATGCTCATTGGAGAAGTCAGTTAAATATACTAAAACATCCTGGAAAGAAATTAATTGTTATGGATTCCATCACACATTGGATTATTCCTTCATGACAAAGTTGATGCGTTAGTCACGAATGAAAATGTAGAATATAACTTTGGTGTATCTCTGGAATATTATAAACCAAGTAAATAATGAAACAATGTTATAGGAATGCAGTTAGAAGTCTGAGTAGATCTATAATCCACTATGATAACATGAACGTAGATAAGTACGTTCATGGAGCAACTTGCAATGTGAACAGACTGACTGACGTTGCAGTGGCTAGGCTTAGGCTTGGTTACAAGTACCTCTGTCAAAGCAAATGCAAAGAGTGTGGCCAGCCCTCTGGTCACTATCTTGTTCACTTATTGAGGAATATAAAGATAGACAGTATAATAGCTTATGTGACATGTAAAGATATCTTATTAATGAAAATAAGATACCAGATATAATAAAGTTTCCTAAAATCGCTTGTAACAGATAAGTGAACTGTATATATAAATCCAGATGTACTCCTGTAAACACCTTTTGGAGCCTAGTTCCTAGGCTCCAAAAGGGTTTACATATGTTCTTGCGCTACCGTCCACAGGATGGATATGGGATTCACAATAAACTAGCCACTTCAGCGGCAAAATAAATTTGCAAAATGTGATAAATCACGAAAGCTCTTGGAAATTCACTATTTTTTCATAGTGGTTATTTTTTTGTATATATATATATATATATATATATATATATATATATATATATATATATATATATATATATATATATATATATATATATATATATTATACATAATATATATAATTATATATATATATATTTATATATATATATTATATATATTATATATATATATATATATATATATATATATATTTATTTATTTATTTATTTATTAACACATCGGCCGTTTCCCACCAAGGCAGGGTGGCCCGACAAAGAAAATCTTTCATCATTCACTCCATCACTGTCTTGCCAGAGGCGTGCTTACACTAGTTACAAAACTGCAACATTAACACCCCTCCTTCAGAGTGCCGGCACTGTACTTCCCATCTCCAGGACTCAAGTCCGGCCTGCCGGTTTCCCTGAAACCTTTCATAAATGTTACCTTGCCTACACTCCAACAGCACGTGAAGTCCTAAAAACCATTTGTCTCCATTTGCTCCTATCTAACACGCTCACGCACGCTTGCTGGAAGTCCAAGCCCCTTGCACACAAAACCTCCTTTACCCCCTCCCTCCAACCTTTCCTAGGCCGACCCCTACCTCGCCTTCCCTCCACTACAGATTTATACACTCTCGAAGTCATTCTATTTTGCTCCTTCCTCTCTATATGTCCAAACCATCTCAACAACCCCTCCTGAGCTCTCTGGATAATAGTTTTGGTAATCCCACACCTCCTCTTAATCTCCAAACTACGGATTCTCTGCATTATATTCACACCACACATTGCCCTCAGACACGACATCTCCACTGCCTCCAGCCTTCTCTTTGTTGCAACATTCACAACCCATGTCTCACACCCATACAAGAGTGTTGGTGTAACTATACTCTCATACATTCCCCTCTTTGTTTTCATGGATAAAGTTCTCTGTCTCCACAAGCTCCTCAGTGCACCACTAACCTTTTTTGCCTCGTTAATTCTATGATTCACCTCATCCTTCATATACCCATCTGCTGACACATCCACTCCCAGATATCTGAACACATTCACCTCCTCCATACTCTCTCCCTCCAATCTGATATCCAATCTTCCGTTATCTAATTTTTTTGTTATCCTCATCACCTTACTCTTTCATATATTCACTCTTAATTTCCTTCTTTTACATACCCTACCAAACTCATCCACCAACCTCTGCAACTTCTCTTCAGAATCCCCCAAAAGCACAGTGTCATCAGCAAAGAGCAACTGTGACAACTCTCACTTTGTGTTAGATTCTTTATTAACCCCACACCTCTTGCCAACACCCGAGCATATATATATATATATATATATATATATATATATATATATATATATATATATATATATATATATATATATATATATATATATGCATGCGGTGTTGGCAATTTTGGCTTAAATAGCAACGCTCACCTTGCCATATAAGACAAGTGAAAATTTGTGTATGCAACAATTTCGCAAAAATCATTCTGAACCTAACGAAAAAAATATATTTCATTGTGTTTGTTTATTATTAAATTAATGTTAACGTATCTAAAATATATTTAGTTGGGTTAGGCTAAATTAAATTGAGCTTGTTATAATAAGGTTAGGTAGGTTTTCAAAGTTTCTATTGGTACAAAATTAAATTTTTTACATTAACATAAATTAAAAAAATATGTTTTTAAACGTATAAGAGAAAATTTTAGAAAGGACTTAATTTTAAATGAGTTCTTGCTAATTGACCAGTTTTACCTATTAGGCACGACATATATATATATATATATATATAGAGAGAGAGAGAGAGGATGGGGTCCACCTCTGGAACTGTCCTGGGGACCCTCATCCTCAGAGAAAAGAATAAACTTGCTTCAGGGAAAACTCAAGGTTCTCCCTGAAGCTGTTTAAAAATTGTTTTCTCCTGCCACCCCCTATATTTTATATAGGCTTTATTTAAAGACAAAATACACTGACAAAGATACAGTAGGGAGTAGAACAACATAGATAACAACTCAGAGCTACATCGCGAATACTTTGTCCAGCTCCCCGGCGGTGGGCCGCGTGCCCAGAATGCTGCAGGCATTTTCCCTCTGGATCGCAACACTAAGTCTCTGAAAGAGGAAGCTGGCCGCCCTGTGGTCCCTGGTTTCTATGATGAGTCTTTCACCCAGCTCTTTGAGGAACTTTAGAGCACACTTGCCCCATGCTCCAAGGGTCTGAAACCCTATTGGGATGAAGTTATAGCAAGGGGGAAGGCCTTCATACTTGTGGATCTTCCTGAGACTGGCAGCTCCACCCTTTTCAGCTACGGAGTATGGCAAGTAGGTGTCTGTTATTGTGGCGGCACAGGTGTAGTCCCAAGCGATCTGCTTACCATCCTTCCAGGGTAGCATAGTGGCTCCATCAGGACGCTTTTGACTTTTGTCAGACCTCTGCACTTGGGGTTCCCGTTGGGCTGGGCAACGGGCTGTGGCGAGGCTTCTCTTTATGATGTCATTGACCTCCTCATGTCTAGCACATTCTCTTCTGATGTGTGACACACGAGACCATGAAGTCCGAATTGATCAGCCGTTGCCCTGCCGCAAATACACCTATGTTCGGTGAGGATGAGGGAGGCTAGGCGAAGAGCAACACCAATCCGAATGGCCTGTGGGTCGATTCGAGTGCCCAAGGAGGAATTGGGAACAGCTAGAAAGAAATCTGAGTGTGGTGCCTTCACCGCTAGGAGACGAGCTTTGTCCTTTCCTGAAGCGTTGGTGAGCATTGCGTTGGCGATTTTTTCCATGATCGGTTTGTCCCAGTGGGACTGTTTGTGCTTTTTGGGAGGAGCTGGTCTACTGGAGGAGTCCTGCAAGAATGTTCCACTGCACGGCTGCTTCAGTGAACCTGGGGTCTTGAGGTCATACCGCGTCTCTCAAACGTTCGGGGACAATCTTCTTGACTAATACACTGGAAGCCAAACACGAAGACAGAAATGTAGGAAAAAATGCAAGCCTTGCTTTGCGCACCCCTATACCTCCCAGTCGCACTGGGAGGGTTGCCTGATCCCATTGCTGATTTTCTAGTGACAGATTCAGTACCTTAAAGGTTGATCTCAGGAGTGCGTCATATTCGTTGAGTGTTGGGTTGTCAAAAGAGGGTGCACCTCTGGAAGTGAGTCTTGGCAGAGTAAGACACCTTGTGAAGAGATACAGGGCATCATGGGCATCAAGATCACTTATTCTCTCCTCCATTCTCTTCAGGTCATTCAGTTTGTCCTTGATGGCGGTGTCGATGGCCTGGTGACCCAACGGTGCTCCCAAGAGGAGTGGATAGAGTGGTAGTAGAGACTTCCGGGATGATTGTTCGCACGGCATTGATTATTTCCTGATTCGTTGTGATGATTTCACACTTGGAGGGATTGAGGATACTGCCAAGCAGAAGAGAAGTGGAGCAAGTGGATCACCCTGCTGAACACCCTCTGATGAGGGAATTTCATGTTCGCCAAACAAATGAATTGAGGGTTTGCTGTAGCCAGCTGAAATGAAGGGATAAAGACTGGGGAACCGATCCCGAACAGCCGGCAAGACCATGTGTCTTTTCACCATATTAAAGGCATTTATAAAGTCAAGTTTGACTACGGCCTTGTCTTCTGGTAGGTCCCTGATGTAGGCCCTTGCTGTATGAGCTGCGGCTTCACTGCCTTGAGAGACCCCAAAGCCAAGTTGGTGTGGTTGGAGTAAACTGGCAGGTTCTAGGAGAACGTTTCTTACTGCTGCTTTGGCAACGAGACGGTGAAGAGTGTTACCAACAGCAATGGGTATCGTGACGTCATGCTAACTGCTGCAACCCAGCAGAATGCACTGACGAAAAAAGACCCCTCTGTATGGTAGGCCTTTGATTTTCATCACGGCATTGGGCTGGGGCGCTCACCCGGCATAATGCCGTGACGAGCAATATATATATATATATATATGTGTGTGTGTGTGGAGGCGAGTACCTCCACACTACCACTCTGAAAACTTACCCTACTTCTGTTGTTGCCTTTGCAACATTGCACAGCTCTTGATGACGACTGAGAAGTGTGAAAGTACTTGAGCTAAAGATTTCCACCCCCCGTGGCTTGTCTTGCATATATATATGTATATAATATGTCGTGCCGAATAGGTAAAACTTGCTATTTTGAGTTAAATAGCAATGTTCTTCTTGCTGAATAAGGCAAGCGAAAATTTGTGTATGCAATAATTTTGCAAAAATCATTCTGAACCTAACGAAAAACATATTTCATTGTGTTTGTTTATTATTAAATTATTGTTAACTTATCTAAAATATATTTAGTTGGATTAGGATAAATTAAATTGCACTTGTTTTAATAAGGTTAGGTAAGTTTTTCTAAGATTTTTTGGTACAAAATTATTAATTTTTACATTAACATAAATGAAAAAATGTCTTTAAACGTATAAGAGAAAATTTTAGAAAGGACTTAATTTTAAATGAGTTCTTGCTAATTGACCCATTTTACATATTCGGCACTACACACACACACACACACACACACACACACACACACACACACACACACACACACACACACACACACACACACACACACACACACACACACACACACACACACACACACACACACAATATATATATATATATATATATATATATATATATATATATATATATATATATATATATATAATAACACTGCGGCTAGCCAAGGAGTCGAACCCATGCTGCTTTGGCCCGCCTCATGGTGAGCGAAAACACATGACGCTTTACACCATTAGACCACACAATCCTTAAGAATGGCGCATCCAGCCGAGCTAGATGTTGTACCCGCCATCCAAGGACATACGGTGGTGTGGACTCCTTAAGCTAATTTCATTCTACTCCCTGTTTGGTGTACTAGCCAAACAAGCAGTGATGTTATTGATTAATATCACTCGTTCGTGGGTACAATAATATAATATACTGCTTGTTGAGCTAGTATATATATATATATATATATATATATATATATATATATATATATATATATATATATATATGCAAAAAGATCACAGTAAACAGGTGATATCACAATATGCAAGACAACCACTATGAAAAATAAAAGAATTCCAAGCGCTTTCGTGACTACTCACATTATCAAGGAACTATAATGTGAGTAGTCACGAAATCGCTTGGAATTCTTCTATTTTTCATAGTGGTTGTCTTGCATATATATATATATATATATATATATATATATATATATATATATATATATATATATATATATATATATTATATGTACACCACGCAGGAACAGTCGGAGGTATATACAGAGAAAGATCGTACTCAGCAGAATTCGAAACCACGTCTGGGGAGTAGCAAGGTTCTCCAAGTGACGCTCTAGACCACTCAGCCACAGACGCCACAAGAAGCTAGGCAGCTTGGGTACAAGTATGCTCTGAGCATCTCCAGTCCTATTGGGACGAAGTTATAGCAAGGTGCCAGCTGCATTTTGTTTGTTTTCTTGGTGCATTAAAGACCCTGTAATGCTTCATTTATTGTGAGAGGCAGGAACGACCTGCTCTTATCTCAGGTTACCAATGGAGGGTTGTGCAATTGTTGTACATCTGAGCTTGCATCGTTGTTCTGCTGCTGTTTCCTCGGTTAGATTTAAGAGCTTTCCTCGTGGTATCTTACAATCTCTGATTCGTTTGCATTTGTCCCAGAAATGGGAGCCAACTTTCCAATTGGTGTACAGTTTTCCATTAAAATATCTGTGCAGTATCTCTGCCCAGGTGTGAGCCCAGACCACCTGATACACCCTCTGTCTACATTCGAGCCTTGGAAATTTGTTTGCGATCCTACTTGCACGTTGCTCAGTATTGGTATGTTTTCAACATTGATGTTTTGAGGGGCTCTACTGGTTTCACTCTCCACTTAATCTAACGTATGTGTTACTAACTTCTTGTCCCTGGCCCGTTGAAGAACCTTGGTTAATTTCTTGGAGCATGACTTGGTTCATGCTTCAAGTTTAAAGGTCTTTATTGATGGCTTAAAAGTGAGGAAGTTGTTGGCTTAACTTTGATTGCTGGTGAGAGGTCTTATTGTGCACAGTTACTCTCTGTGCTCATTGCAAAGCTCCACGCAATCCTTGCTGCTCTTGTCCTGTTAGCTGGCTTAGTTGGTTCTCGGTTCTCTGTGTACTCAGACTCCCAATGTCCTCTGTCATGGCCCAGTATGCTTCTGTTCACCCTGTGGTCCAGAAGATCTAGGAGTGGTTGGTGCTTCTCTGTGCATGGCACAAAGGTCTGCAGTTCTGTTAGTGCCAGGACCATGTTGGTTTTTCGGGAAATGAACGGGAGGGTGTTGAGGCAAAGCCTTACAGAGACTTTATGGGTCATAACCACAGATATGTCCTTGGGAAATGGCAGACCAGGTAGACTGCAGACTAGGAACAAGTTATACAGGGCTCAGCAAGACACGGGTGCTTGGCTTCCTCCTTCAACGTGAATCGTCACCTTGAGGTGAATTTTGTCGATTAATATCGGGCACACACAACTCACCTATAGTCACCTGTTCACAGGTATTCCAGTCTTCCTCTGTATAATTTGTGACGTGCTGCTGACTGTTTTAAGATTGCCCACGGCTTAGGCTTTTCTACCTTCATGGTTTTTATTAAAGAGATGTCTGTTGGGACCTTGGAGAACTTTTAGAAGAGTCTTTGGAAATTAATAATTGAATATATTTTTTTTAAATTATGCTGTTCATTGTAACTTGGTATGATAGTATGACTTTGTGTTGAATGTATGTTTGTTGCTTGTATTACTAGTTAATTTATTCCTTGTTTTTATTGTGTTTGATGTATATACAGTTGACCCTTGAGCGTGTTAACACGGGTTTGAAATGTGCGGGGCCACTTATACGCGGACTTTTTTTTAAATATATTTGAATTTTTTGGGGGTGGAGGAGATTTGCGACCGAAAAAAATAAAGTTAAGTATGTCATGAATGCATAAAGTATATGTAGATACTAATGTATTTTATCATTTACTACCATAAAATATACATAAATCTATTATAAAAAATTATCAAAACTTACACAGTTATGGATGGTACATGTTCTATTCACAGTCGAGAGAAATGTAAACAAAAGTAAAGATGCAATAATATAATAATAATATAATCATAACTAAGCGCTAAACCCACAAGGGTAAATAATAAAATATTAATATGTAATAATAATATTATTGTAAGTAAGAGCTAAACTCACAAGGGTTAATAATAATATAATAATAATATTATTATTATTACAGATGGTACATGTTGCATTCACAGTCGACAGAAATGTAAACAAACATAAAGATGAAATATTAAATAAAAAATAAATATGAATTTCTCTTTCACATTATCTTTTAATTTTTGATGTCTAGTGTTAGTAATACGTATAACATCTACAGTGTTTTGTATCATATAAGACAGTATTGATGTAGGTACTGACAGACGATTCATTTTGTAAACAGACGACATAAGCTTTACAGTGTCGATAAATACAGTACAGTACTGTAAATGTATTTCCTCTTCTTTATGATTTTCTTAATGACATTTTCTTTTCTCTAGCTTACTTTATTGTAAGAATACAGTATATAATATATAGAATATGTGTTAATCGACTGTTTATGTTATCGGTAAGGCTTCGGGTCAACAGTTAAGTTTTTGAGGAGTCTAAAGTTATATGCGGATTTTCGACTGCGCGGAGGGGGGGTCGGCGCCCCCAACCTCCGGGTTGTTCAAGGGTGAACTGTATTTGTTTACGGCTATGAGCGCTGAGTGACCTACGCGATCAAAGTGTTACCTAAATATCATGATTACTACTACAGCTTGTTGTTTCTCTGCCCTGTGCTCGTGATGGCTACTCAGTATTTCAGATTAATCTTCAAACTTTTTCTATTATCTTTGCTGTCTATGTGTTTAGTGGTTCTCTAGTTGTGCTTTCCTTAGTAATGGATGTTGTTTTGGTTAGCAAAATTGGATACATCAGCAGTGTGCTGCTACACTATATGACAGCTACACAGTGGGAACAAAGCCAATTATGTTTCCGTGTAATATTCCACCACACTGACACTACCGGGAGACTTCAGTGGTGTCAGCATGAGCTGAGAGACTTCATTAGTGTCATCCTGAGCTAGTAGACTTCAGTAGTGTCAACCTGAGCTGGTAGACTTCAGTAGTGTCAACCTGAGCTGGTAGACTTCAGTAGTGTCAACCTGAGCTGGTAGACTTCAGTAGTGTCAACCTGAGCTGGTAGACTTCAGTAGTGTCAGCCTGAGCTGGTAGACTTCAGTAGTGTCGACCTGAGCTGGTAGACTTCAGTAGTGTCAACCTGAGCTAGTAGACTTCAGTAGTGTCAACCTAAGCTGGTAGACTTCAGTAGTGTCAACCTGAGCTGGTAGACTTCAGTAGTGTCAGCCTGAGCTGGTAGACTTCAGTAGTGTCAGCCTGAGCTGGTAGACTTCAGTAGTGTCAGCCTGAGCTGGTATACTTCAGTAGTGTCAGCCTGAGCTAGTAGACTTCAGTAGTGTCAGCCTGAGCTGGTAGACTTCAGTAGTGTCAGCCTGAGCTGGTAGACTTCAGTAGTGTCAGCCTGAGCTGGTAGACTTCAGTAGTGTCAGCCTGAGACTTCACTAGAGCAGTGAGAATATCGTCAAGTTAAAGCTTCATCGCCTACTGGAGCTTCCAAGGTTCCATCTCCTCTTGAAGTACGGAAGGGGAATGGGCGAAACGTTCCCCAAAATAAATGGCCTATATTTTTCACACGTCCTTTTTACACTAGTTACCTTGTCTTATACAGAGTTCGCTGTTAATTGCATTTAACGAAGCACTAAATCCGCGTTGGTCATTCAGCGCGAGGAGTACTGAAGGATCTAGTCAGGTGATCACTGATCACATGACTCTGGTCTCTGGTACTACCTGTTTTGTGCCTCACTGAACCCTCCATCCCTCTCTCTCTTTCTCTCTCTCTCTCTCTCTCTCTCTCTCTCTCTCTCTCTCTCTCTCTCTCTCTCTCTCTCTCTCTCTCTCTCTCTCTCTCTCTCTCTCATTTCCTGCTTCCAGCCAGACAAGTCCTCATTGTATCCAGACATTAGGTAGTTTCACGAAGCCCTACTCTATGTCAGTCAACAGAATGGGGTCCGGGAACAGCTGAGGCTGTCCGTGGCATTTTTAATGTTAAGTGCAAGAGTAGGCAGGCTGGTGGAGCTGTCTGCTTCCTTGTTGATGCAATGTACTTGGCGGGAAGAGGCGGTGCTCTCAAGTGTTAATGTAAGTGGTTAATAAAACGTACTTGGTTGAAACGGATGGAGCTGTTTGTGTTAATATAACGTGCTTGGTGGGAAGAGTTGGTGCTGTCCACGTTAACATAACGTACGTGCAGGAAACAGATGGTGTTGTCCGTGCTAATATAACGTTCCTGGAGATGACAAGTGGAGAGGGAAGAACTTTCCGTGTACGTGGAGGGAGGGGATCACGGGCCGCCTCATTACCTCTGCCTCTGCTCTTTAACCTTCTCTCCCGCTGCCTAATTGTCCTGCCTTTGTTTTTCCGCTTTAAGGTCATTAAAGTCGACGCTGACTCAAGGAAGGTAATTAACTCGCATCATATTAAACACCTTAAGAGTTTTATTTAATGTTCCTCTCCTTTTAGGCTCGTTGTCTTTAATTGTAAACAAAATTATTTTTTTTAGTTTCCTTGTTTTGTAAACAGAATGCTATTTTTAGGCTCTTCTTTAATTATAAACACAATGCCATTTTTTAGGTTCGTTGTGTTTAATTGTAAACAGAAAACCATTTATTAGGTTCGTTGTCTGAAAGCCATTTTTTAGGCTTGTTCTCTTTAATTAAAGAGAACAAGCCTAAAAAAATGGCATTCAGTAAAGATAATGTCATATTTTAGGTTCGTTGTCTTTAATTGTAGGTAGATAAGATTTTTTAGGCTTGTGATGTAAATGATTTACAAAATATACAAGATGAAGAACAAGACACTTTTGCAGCTTTGGGGAATCTTTATTATGGAAACGTTTCGCCAACAAGTGGCTTTCTCAGTCCGGTAAGATGAATGGTGAAAGATAAGAATGAGTTTGAGGTAATCCGTCCCTCAGCCTGGAGTCGGTGTGTTCAGTCCATCACTCTTGAGAAAAGCACAGCATATGCGCGGGGAAGTGGCTTATTTACTTCATACTTGTGTTTGTAGGCCTAGTACAGTTTTTAGCCTTGTGTTGAATTGTAGTTAGCGTTAAATTATTAGGCTCGTTGCGTTTAAATATAGGTTGAAAACATTTTTTAAGTTTAGTTATAGATAGAATACATTTTTAAGTTTAATTGTATACCTGGATAGGGTTTCGGGGGTCAACGCCCCCCGCGGCCCGGTCTGTGACCAGGCCTATATTTTTTAAGTATTTTAATTATAGGTAGAATACATTTTTTAAGTAGTTTAATTGTAGGTTTCTAGAATACATTTTACTAGGTTCGTTGTGTTTAATTGTAGTGAATAGAAAACAGTTGCAGATCACTTTTTTATTGGGACTATGTTTCTCTGAGTGCAGAGCGAAATGATATATATGTTATATGTAATGTGATAATGTGAGTAGTCACGAAAGCGCTTAGAATTCTATTTTTTCATAGTGGTTGTCTTGCATATTGTGATATCACCTGTTTACTGTGATCTTTTTGCATATGTACTATATATATATATTATATATAAGAAAGAAGGAGCACTGCAGCAGGCCTACTGGCCCATGCGAGGCAGATCCCACTCATGTATTTATCTAACCTGTTTTTAGAACTACAAAAGATTTTTAGCTTCAGTGACGCTGCCTGAGAGTTTGTTCCACTCATCCACAACTTATAGATTATGTGCAACATAATCTAAATGAGGCCTAACCAACGATATATAGAGTTGAAGAATAACCTGCCCACTCCTGTTATACTTCTTGATATGAAGCCAAGAATTCTATTCGCTATATTTCGAATACTTACGCGCTGTTGTCTGGGCTTCAGGTTACTGGTAACCAGAACTCTCAAACCTTTTTTGCAATGAGAGATATTAAGATCTATATTATTTAGTTTACAAGTATCATGGTTATTTACCATTCCAACGTTTAGAACTTTGCAAAAACAACTTTAATAAAGTTTACACAGGAGTAAACCATCGTCGTTAATAAAGCACATATTGTAGCAGTAAATACTCGTCCTTGGTGTCTTGTTTTACCCTTTTTAATGTTTCATGCAAACTTCCTTGATACAAAGAACTTCACTTAACCTTCCTGTTTTTTTACTACCTCCCATTCATACGGTTTTAGTGCTTCACTTTGATTAAAATACATCAAAATAATGCTTTACACACATTAGCTGCTCAGTCGCAAGAAAAAGCTCACCAGTAAGAAAAAGCTGACCTTGATATCACGAACACTCGTACTTTCAAGGACCTGCTGTGCCTGGTCAGGTCAGATATCAGCTTAAAGCGTGGTAAATATATCTGACCTTTCCCTATATCTCCCTAGGTGATGGTAATTGATGGCTGACCCCTCTCTACCTCACCCTGGGTGATGGTGGTTGATGGCTGACCTCTCTATCTCACCCTGGGTGATGGTGGTTGATGACTGACTTCTCTACCTCACCCTGGGTGATGGTGGTTGATGGCTGACCCCTCTCTATCTCACCCTGGGTGATGGTGGTTGATGACTGACCTCTCTCTACCTCACCCTGGGTGATGGTGGTTGATGGCTGACCTCTATGTATCTCACCCTGGGTGATGGTGGTTGATGGCTGACCTCTCTACCCCACCCTGGGTGATGGTGGTTGATGGCTGACCTCTCTCTACCTCACCCTGGGTGATGGTGGTTGATGACTGACCTCTCTCTACCTCACCCTGGGTGATGGTGGTTGATGGCTGACCTCTATGTATCTCACCCTGGGTGATGGTGGTTGATGGCTGACCTCTCTCTACCTCACCCTGGGTGATGGTGGTTGATGGCTGACCTCTCTCTATCTCACCCTGGGTGATGGTGGTTGATGACTGACCTCTCTCTACCTCACCCTGGGTGATGGTGGTTGATGGCTGACCTCTCTGTATCTCACCCTGGGTGATGGTGGTTGATGGCTAACCTCTCTGTATCTCACCCTGGGTGATGGTGGTTGATGACTGACCTCTATGTATCTCACCCTGGGTGATGGTGGTTGATGGCTGATCTTTATGTATCACCCTGGGTGATGGTGGTTGATGGCTAACCTCTCTGTATCTCACCCTGGGTGATGGTGGTTGATGACTGACCTCTATGTATCTCACCCTGGGTGATGGTGGTTGATGGCTAACCTCTCTGTATCTCACCCTGGGTGATGGTGGTTGATGGCTAACCTCTCTGTATCTCACCCTGGGTGATGGTGGTTGATGACTGACCTCTATGTATCTCACCCTGGGTGATGGTGGTTGATGGCTGATCTCTATGTATCACCCTGGGTGATGGTGGTTGATGGCTAACCTCTCTGTATCTCACCCTGGGTGATGGTGGTTGATGACTGACCTCTATGTATCTCACCCTGGGTGATGGTGGTTGATGGCTGACCTCTATGTATCTCACCCTGGGTGATGGTGGTTGATGGCTGATCTCTATGTATCACCCTGGGTGATGGTGGTTGATGGCTAACCTCTCTGTATCTCACCCTGGGTGATGGTGGTTGATGACTGACCTCTATGTATCTCACCCTGGGTGATGGTGGTTGATGGCTAACCTCTCTGTATCTCACCCTGAGTGATGGTGGTTGATGGCTGACCTCTCTCTACCTCACCTCTACCTCACCCTGGGTGATGGTGGTTGATGGCTGACCTCTCTCTACCTCACCCTGGGTGATGGTGGTTGATGGCTGACCTCTCTGTATCTCACCCTGAGTGATGGTGGTAGATGGCTGACCTCTCTCTACCTCTCTGTCCTCAATATCTGCACTACTCAAGGTGAATACTAGGTCTAGTCTCGCTGGTTCATCCTCTCCTCTCTCTCTTGTAGTGTCCCTTACATGTTGGTACATGAGATTTTCCAGTACCACCTCCATCATCTTAGCCCTCCACGTTTCTTGGCCCCCATGTGGCTCTAAGTTCTCCTAATCGATTTCCTTATGGTTGAAGTCACCCATGATCAGTAGCTTCGTCCTGCTCGCATGATGCCCTTCTGGCCAATTCGGCCAGTGTGTCAACCATCGCTCTATTACTCTCATCATACTCTTGCCTTGGCCTCCTGCTGTTTTGTGGTGGGTTATACATCACTGCAATTATCACCTTTGGACCTCCGGACTGAAGCGTTCCTATTGTATAATCTCCTGCGTCTCTGTCTCCTCTCTCCAGCTCATCAAAATCCCATCGGTTTTTGATCAGCAGTGCCACTCCTCCACCCTTTCTGTTCCCTCTGTCTTTCCTCAGGATCTGATATCCCGTTGGAAAGATGGCATCTGTTATCATCCCTGTGAGCTTTGTTTCAGTGAGGGCTATGATGTCCGGTGATGCCTCTTTGACTCTTTCATGCCACTCCTCCCACTTATTCGTTATTCCAACACTGTTTTTGGGGGTCTGTGGGGGTGGGGGCCCTGGCAGTGTGCTGCGGGATTCTACAGCATAGTGAGGGGTGGGGGATGTAAGTGTGGATTGTAGTCTGTGTTGGGATAGCGTGTTTGGTTTTGGGGTTCTGGGGCTGGGTCTGTGTGTGCTCGCTCTTGTTGCTCTGCCCTGTTCTGGTTGATCTCTGCTGATTCTGTCTGTCTCTCTTACTAGCTCCTTTCGCTTTTGCCTCCACTCCCTCAGCTGCTGTCGTTCTGTTTTTGTTCTGTCCCGGTCTAGGAACACCCTCCTGTATGCTGACGATTCCCTCAGTCGTGGTTTCTCTTGCAGGATCATGTTTCGCACTGTTTTGAACATAAGCTTGACTGGCCGTTTTGTCTGTGTGTGTGTGTTCGCTCACGTGCGTGCGAGAGATACAGATGAAGGAAGGACTGTAGGGAGGAAGAGAGAACAAGAGGGAGGAAGAATGAGAGGGAGGGAGGAAGAGAGAATGAGAGGGAGAAAGAATGAGAGGGAGGAAGAATGAGCGGGAGGGAGGGAGGAAGAATGAGAGGGAGGGAGTGAGGGAGGAAGAGAGAATGAGAGGGAGGGAGTGAGGGAGGAAGAGAGAATGAGAGGGAGGGAGGAAGAGAGAATGAGAGGGAGGAAGGAAGAGAGAATGAGAGGGAGGGAGGAAGAGAGAATGAGCGGGAGGGAGGGAGGGAGGAAGAGAGAATGATAGGGAGGGAGGAAGAGAGAATGAGAGGGAGGGAGGAAGAGAGAATGAGAGGGAGGGAGGAAGAGAGAATGAGCGGGAGGGAGGGAGGGAGGAAGAGAGAATGAGAGGGAGGGAAGGAGGGAGAGAGAATCAACTTAAGTCAGTCGTTCATAAAATTATATCTTTCCCTTTCATATTAATGTCAAAGGAAGTTTTCTTTTACTTTACTTCCATTGATGAGTTTCATTGAATTTAAAAATATGAATGTTCCAATTAACCATTTAATGAGATATTCCAGAAGGATACATGTTTTGAATATATTACTTTACTCAGTGTTTTAATACCATAACATGTGACTAAACTTGATGTAAATACACAGAGATGTGCATCTCTGTGTATATACACCTAGAGATGTGCATCTTTGTGTATATACACCGAGAGATGTGTATCTGCATATGCACCCAGAGATGTGCATCTTTGTGTATATAGAGTGTAACTAGTAAAATTGGAACACAGTAATACTGGAGAACACTTCTCTACTTCTCTCATCTAATATAAAAACACACTCTTCTCATTTAATATAAAAACACACTCTTCTCATCTTATGTAAAAACACACTCTTCTCATCTAATATAAAAACATGTTTGGTTGGTTCTAGAACTGAACGTGGGAGGCCTGTGTGGATCATATTTGGATGGTTCCAATAATAGACGTGGAAGGCCTGTGCGGTTCATGTTTGGATGGTTCCAATAATAGACGTGGAAGGCCTGTGTGGTTTATGTTTGGATGGTTCCAATAATAGACGTGGAAGGCCTGTGCGGTTCATGTTTGGATGGTTCCAATAATAGACGTGGAAGGCCTGTGTGGTTTATGTTCGGATGGTTCCAGTATTAGACGTGGACGGCCTGTGTGGTTCATGTTTTTGTTGGAGGTCAGAGTCGGCTGAATGTAAGTTTCTCAGTGTTTTTAGTTATCCACATTCGTTAGTGTGTTATCAGTGTCGTTCTTCCACCTTACTGCCACCTACCCGTTTTTCCTTTCTTGTCATCCGCTTTTCTTGTGTCGTTTCCCTCTTTCCTTTCACTCGTCTCTCGCTTCCTCAGTTGCTTGACCGTGTTTCTCACATCATCAAGCTTTTTTTCAGTGTTATCTCAGCTACTGTATCTTCCAGTGTCTTGGCTTACGTATCCGCGGCCTCTTACAGCCTGTGTCATCTTGATCACCACTCCTTCACAGCCTCATCCTCACCACTCCTTCCTTGTCCCATGATCACCACTCCTTACTGTCCCATGATCACCACTGTCCCATGATCCTTACTGTCCCATGATCACCACTCCTTCCTTCTCTCATGATCACCATTCCTTCACTGTCCCATGATCACCAATTCTTCACTGTCCAGTAATCGCCACTCCTTCACAGCCCCATCCTCACCACTTGCTCACTACCCTTCAGAACAACCTCCTCACCCCGCCCCATCAGCACTCCCTCACGTGTACATAACTACTTAAGCGCCACTCCCTGGCCTCGCCTCTTCCTCGATGAGGGCCTCTCCTGCTCCTCCCCAGGAAGGACGGGCACTGCCATCACCAGAGGACTGGGTACCAGGCTCACGATCATCTCATTTAGGCACCCATGCTTGTACCGCCCCCACGGAGCGCTGCCAGGCTGCATATTTACCATAGTTTCCAATTTTTTTTCGAAAATGGCACCAAAGAAAATATAGTGTTGTTTAGAAAATGGATCCAATGATAATGCATTATGGTGAAAGAGGTTTAGAAGTGAAATTATTGGAAGCATTGTCTTTGATAAGAATTATAATGTAGCTACTTGAAGCACTGGTGGTGTGGAGGCTGAGGTGGGTGGTACCACTGCGTATATCTTGAGACACTGGTGTGTTAGTGGAGGCTGAGGTGGGTGGTACCACTGCGTATATCTTGAGACACTGGTGTGTTAGTGGAGGCTCAGGTGGGTGGTACCACTGCGTATATCTTGAGACACTGGTGTGTTAGTGGAGGCTGAGGTGGGTGGTACCACTGCGTATATCTTGAGACACTGGTGTGTTAGTGGAGGCTGAGGTGGGTGGTACCACTGCGTATATCTTGAGACACTGGTGTGTTAGTGGAGGCTGAGGTGGGTGGTACCACTGCGTATATCTTGAGACACTGGTGTGTTAGTGGAGGCTGAGGTGGGTGGTATCACTGCGTATATCTTGAGACACTAGTGGTGTGTTAGTGGAGGCTGAGGTGGGTGGTACCACTGCGTATATCTTGAGACACTGGTGTGTTAGTGGAGGCTCAGGTGGGTGGTACCACTGCGTATATCTTGAGACACTGGTGTGTTAGTGGAGGCTGAGGTGGGTGGTACCACTGCGTATATCTTGAGACACTGGTGTGTTAGTGGAGGCTGAGGTGGGTGGTATCACTGCGTATATCTTGAGACACTAGTGGTGTGTTAGTGGAGGCTGAGGTGGGTGGTACCACTGCGTATATCTTGAGACACTAGTGTTGTGTTAGTGGAGGCTGAGGTGGGTGGTACCACTGCGTATATCTTGAGACACTAGTGGTGTGTTAGTGGAGGCTGAGGTGGGTGGTACCACTGCGTATATCTTGAGACACTGGTGTGTTAGTGGAGGCTGAGGTGGGTGGTACCACTGCGTATATCTTGAGACACTGGTGTGTTAGTGGAGGCTGAGGTGGGTGGTACCACTACGTATATCTTGAGTTCTTCTTTACTGTATTCTCACACCCTTCACACTCCTGCCTGGCTACCATTTCCCCCTACACACACGCACAAGCACACAGACACTCCCGGACACAAACACACACGGACAGACACACACGGACGCAAACACACACGGACACAGACACACACGGACACAGACAGACACACACACACACACATACATACACACATACACACATACACACATACACATACGCATACACACACACATACACAACACACACACACACACACACACACACACACACACACACACACCCACACAGGAGAAAGGAGAAAGACCTTGGGGTGAGTATAACGCCAAGCACGTCTCCGGAGGCACACATCAACCAGATAACTGCGGCAGCATATGGGCGACTGGCAAACCTAAGATTAGCGTTCCATTACCTTAACAAGGAATCGTTCAAGACACTGTACACCGTGTACGTCAGGCCCATACTAGAATATGCAGCACCAGTCTGGAACCCACACCTGGTCAAGCACGTAAAGAAACTAGAGAAAGTGAAAAGGTTTGCGACAAGTTTAGTTCCACAATTCAGGGGTCTGTCCTATGAAGAAAGGTTGAGGGAAATAGGACTAACAACACTGGAGGAAAGAAGGGTCAGAGGAGACATGATAACGACATACAAAATACTGCGGGGAATCGACAAGGTAGATAGTGACAGGATGTTCCAGAGAGGGAACACAGAAACAAGGGGACACAACTAAAAGCTGAAGACTCAGATGAGTCAAAGGGATGTCAGGAAGCATTTCTTCAGCCACAGAGTAGTCAGGAAGTGGAATAGTCTAGAGAAAGATATAGTGGAGGCAGGAACCATACATAGTTTTAAGACGAGGTATGATAAAGCTCATGGAGCAGGGAAAGCAGAGACCCAGTAGTGGACAGCGAAGAGGCGGGGCCAGGAGCTGAGTCTCGACCCCTGCAACCACAATTAGGTGAGTACACATGTATAGTATGTATAGTATAGTATGCAAAGTCATGGAGAAGATTTTTAGGAGAAGAGTGGTGGAACACCTAGCAAGGAATGAGCTTATCAACGACGGCCAACACGGTTTCATGGATGGGAAATCCTGTGTCACAAACCTACTGGAGTTCTATGACAATGTGACAGCAGTAAGACAAGAGAGAGAGGGGTGGGTAGATTACATTTTCTTGGACTGAAAGAAGGCGTTTGACACAGTTCCACACAAGAGATTAGTGCAAAAGCTGGAGGACCAGGCAGGGATAACAGGGAAGGCACTCCAGTGGATCAGGGAATACCTGTCAGGAAGACAGCAGCGAGTCATGGTACGTGGCGAGGTGTCAGAGTGGGCGCCGGTGACGAGTGGGGTTCCACAGGGGTCAGTCCTAGGACTGGTGCTGTTTCTGGTATTTGAGAACGACATGACGGACGGAATAGACTCCGAATTGTCCCTGTTTACAGATGATGTGAAGTTGATGAGAAGAATTCAATCGGACGAGGATCAGGCAGAACTACAAAGGGATCTGGACAGGCTGCAAGCCTGGTCCAGCAATTGGCTCCTTAGGTTCAACCCCTCCAAGTGCAAAGTCATGAAGATTGAGGAAGGGCAAAGAAGACCGCAGACGGAGTACAGTCTAGGGGGGCCAGAGACTACAAACCTCAATCAAGGAAAAAGATCTTGGGGTGAGTATAACACCAGGCACATCTCCAGAGGCGCACATCAACCAAATAACTGCTGCAGCGTACGGGCGCCTAGCAAACCTAAGAACAGCATTCCGACATCTTAATGAAGAATCGTTCAGGACTCTGTACACTGTGTACGTTAGGCCCATACTGGAGTATGCAGCACCAGTTTGGAACCCACACCTAGCCAAGCACGTAAAGAAGCTAGAGAAAGTGCAAAGGTTTGCAACAAGACTAGTCCCGGAGCTAAGGGGTATGTCCTACGAGGAGAGGTTAAGGGAAATCAACCTGACGACACTCTAGGACAGGAGAGATAAGGGGGGCATGATAACGACATATAAAATACTGAGAGAAATTGACAAGGTGGACAGAGACAGAATGTTCCAGAGATGGGACACAGCAACAAGGGGACACAGTTGGAAGTTGAAGACTCAGATGAATCACAGGGATGTTAGGAAGTATTTCTTCAGTCACAGAGTGGTCAGGAAGTGGAATAGTTTGGGAAGCGATGTAGTGGAGGCAGGATCCATTCATGGCTTTAAGAAGAGGTATGATAAAGCTCATGACGCAGGGAGAGTGACCCAGTAGCGACCAGTGAAGAGGCGGGGCCAGGAGCTATAACTCGACCCCTGCAACCACAACTAGGTGAGTACAACTTGGTGAGTACACACACACACACACACACACACACCCAGTAGCGGCCAGTGAAGAGGCGGGGCCAGGAGCTGTGACTCGACCCCTGCAACCACAACTAGGTGAGTAACTAGGTGAGTACACACACAACACACACCACACACACACACACACACCACACACCACACACACACACAGGCAGACACACACACACACAGGCAGACACACACACACACACACACACACACACACACACACACACACACACACACACACACACACACACACACACAGCATATGCAACAAGCCTATTGTCTAATCGACATGTGCCTAGGACAAAATGGTGACTAACACAAACTGAACAGGCCAAGTGTCTTATTGATAAGTGCCTTTGACAAAATGTAACTCACACACACACGGTCCACACTTATTGCTGGGTACACATTCTCTCTCTCTCTCTCTCTCTTCTCTCTCTCTCTCTCTCTCTCTCTCTCTTCTCTCTCTCTCTCTCTCTCTCTCTCTCCTTCTCCCTCCCTCTCTCTCTCTCTCTCCCCCTCCTTCTCCTTCCCTCTCTGTCTGTCTGCCTGTCTCTCTCTCTCTCTCTCTCTCTCTCTCTCTCTCTCTCTCTCTCTCTCACACACACACACACACAGTCCACACTTAAGGCACTCACTACTTCTCTTAATAGAGATTTTTCTCACTTGCAGGATCAAAACAAATAGGGTGAGAGGAAGCGCCCTGGGGAGGAAGGAAGGAAAGGAGGGAGGAAGAGAGGGAGGGAGTACGAATAAAATAAGACCATTCAGCCTCTCCCCTTTTTTCACGCCTTTTCAGCGGCCGTCACCGATTTTATGATGACAGAGAAGGATGAGAGTAGGAACTGGGACGGAAGAGAACGAGAGAGAGAGAATGACAGACGGAGGGATGGATGGTGGGAGGGAAAGGGAGGGAGTAAAGGATGGAAGGAACAAGGACACTCTAATTACGGGAAAAAACTCAGCCTTCGCCGACACCTTTGTCAGGACAAAAATGTCTTGATGAGAGTGCGCGTGTGTGCACTTTTACCCCCTAGAGTTGAAGTTGGTGGAGGGTTGAAGGGTGTGGGTGGAGGGTTGAAGGGTGTGGGTGGAGGGTTGAAGGGTGTGGGTGGAGGGTTGAACGGTGTGGGTGGAGGGTTGAACGGTGTGGGTGGAGGGTTGAACGGTGTGGGTGGAGGGTTGAACGGTGTGAGTGGAAGGAAGATCACTTACAGTAATCGAGAACAAGTGCGTCAAGTGCGAGAGACGATAAGTTACCACTGCTGTGTGTGTTTACTAGTTGTGACACCTCTAGATGACCTCCATGAGTCACGTCTTGCTGCCTGGTGTGTACTGGTGTTATAACATGGTGTGTACTGGTGTTATAACATGGTGTGTACTGGTGTTATAACATGGTGTGTACTGGTGTTATAACATGGTGTGTACTGGTGTTATAACATGGTGTGTACTGGTGTTATAACATGGTGTGTACTGGTGTTATAACATGGTGTGTACTGGTGTTATAACCAGGTGTGTACTGGTGTTATAACCAGGTGTGTACTGCTGTTATAACCAGGTGTGTATTGCTGTTATAACCAGGTGTGTACTGCTGTTATAACCAGGTGTGTACTGTTGTTATAACCAGGTGTGTACTGCTGTTATAACCAGGTGTGTACTGCTGTTATAACCTGGTGTGTACTGCTGTTATAACCAGGTGTGTACTGCTGTTATAACCAGGTGTGTACTGCTGTTATAACCAGGTGTGTACTGCTGTTATAACCTGGTGTGTACTGGTGTTATAACCAGGTGTGTACTGCTGTTATAACCAGATGTGTACTGCTGTTATAACCTGGTGTGTACTGCTGTTATAACCTGCTGTGTACTGCTGTTATAACCTGGTGTGTACTGCTGTTATAACCAGGTGTGTACTGCTGTTATAACCTGGTGTGTACTGCTGTTATAACCAGGTGTGTACTGCTGTTATAACCAGGTGTGTACTGCTGTTATAACCTGGTGTGTACTGCTGTTATAACAAGGTGTGTACTGGTGTTATAATCTGGTGTGTACTGCTGTTATAACCAAGTGTGTACTGCTGTTATAACCTGGTGTGTACTGGTGTTATAACCTGCTGTGTACTGCTGTTATAATCTGGTGTGTACTGCTGTTATAACCAGGTGTGTACTACTGTTATAACCTGGTGTGTACTGGTGTTATAACCTGGTGTGTACTGGTGTCATAAGCCGGAGTGCACTGGTGTCATAAGCCGGAGTGCACTGGTGTCATAAGCCGGAGTGCACTGGTGTCATAAGCAGGAGTGCACTGGTGTCATAAGCAGGAGTGCACTGGTGTCATAAGCAGGAGTGCACTGGTGTCATAAGCAGGAGTGCACTGGTGTCATAAGCAGGAGTGCACTGGTGTCATAAGCAGGAGTGCACTGGTGTCATAGCAGGAGTGCACTGGTGTCATAAGCAGGAGTGCACTGGTGTCATAAGCAGGAGTGCACTGGTGTCATAAGCAGGAGTGCACTGGTGTCATAAGCAGGAGTGCACTGGTGTCATAAGCAGGAGTGCACTGGTGTCATAAGCAGGAGTGCACTGGTGTCATAAGCAGGAGTGCACTGTTGTCATAAGCAGGAGTGCACTGGTGTCATAAGCAGGAGTGCACTGTTGTCATAAGCAGGAGTGCACTGTTGTCATAACAGGAGTGCACTGGTGCAAACAGAGTGCACTGGTGTCATAAGCAGGAGTGCACTGGTGTCATAAGCAAGTGCACTGTGTCAAAGGAGTGCACTGGTGTCATAGCAGGAGTGACTGGTGTCATAAGCAGGAGTGCACTGGTGTACAGAGTGCACTGGTGTCATAACAGGAGTGCACTGGTGTCATAACAGGAGTGCACTGGTGTCTAGCGGTCACTGGTCATAGCAGGAGTGCACTGGTGTCATAACAGGAGTGCACTGGTGTCATAGGGTGCTGGTTCATATCAGTGCATGTGTCTAGCAGTGCACTGGTGTCATACCAGGAGTGCACTGGTGTCATACCCAGGAGTGCACTGGTGTCATAGTGCCCAGGAGTGCACTGGTGTCATAACCAGGAGTGCACTGGTTCTAGGGTGCACTGTGTTCCCAGAGTTGTTCTGCAGGTGCTGGTGTCTCCTGGAGTGCACTGGTGTCATTCAAGTTTCTGTGTCTTCAGGTTGCATCTGGTGTCATTCCAGGTGATGTGTCTAGCCTGGTGTCATAAGGGACTTTCATACCCAGGGTGCACTGTTCTCCCAGGAGTGCATGTGTCATAGCAGGAGTGCACTGGTGTCATAACAGGTGTGCATGGTGTCATAAGCAGGAGTGCACTGGTGTCATAGCAGGAGTGCACTGGTGTCATAAGCGAGTGCACTGTGTCATTCTGAGTGCACTGGTGTCTACCGGGTGCACTGGTGTCATTCAGATCACTTGTGTCTTCTAGTTTCTGTCCAGGTTTGCCTGTTGTCTTCTAGTTTGCATGGTGTCTTCTAAGTTTGCTTGTTGTTCTTCAGTTGCATTGCTTGTCTACTAGTTTGCACTGCTTGTTCTTCCCAGTTTGCACTGTTGTCTTCTAAATGCCTGTGTCTCTTCTGTTTGCTTGCTAGTTCTTTATTATGCTTTCTTCTAGTTTGCTTGCTTGTTCTTCTAGTTTGCTTGCTTGTTCTTCTAGTTTGTTTGCTTGTTCTTCTAGTTTGTTTGCTTGTTCTTCTAGTTTTCCTGCTTGTTCTCCTAGTTTGCCTGCTTGTTCTTCTAGTTTGCTTGTTTTCTCTTCTAGTTTGCTTGCTAGTTTTTCTAGTTTACCTGCTTCTTCTAGTTTTCCTGCTTGTTCTCCTAGTTTGCCTGCTTGTTCTTCTAGTTTGCCTGCTTCTTCTTCTAGTTTGCCTGCTTGTTCTTCTAGTTTACCTGCTTATTCTTCTAGTTTACCTGATTGTTCTTCTAGTTTGCCTGCTCGCTCTTCTAGTTTGCTTGCTTGTTCTTCTAGTTTGCTTGCTTGTTCTTCTAGTTTACCTGCTTGTTCTTCTAGTTTGCATGCTTGTTCTTCTAGTTTGCCTGCTTGCTCTTCTAGTTTGCTTGCTTGCTCTTCTAGTTTGCTGGTTTGTTCTTCTAATTTGCTTGTTTGTTCTTCTAGTTTGCCTGCTTTTTCTTCTAGTTTGCTTGCTTGTTCTTCTAGTTTGCTTGTTTGCTCTTCTAGTTTGTTTGCTTTCTTTTCTAGTTTGTTTGCTTGTTCTTCTAGTTTGCCTGCTTGTTCTTCTAGTTTGCTTGCTTGCTCTTCTAGTTTGCCTGCTTGTTCTTCTAATTTGCCTGCTTGTTCTTCTAGTTTAACTGCTTGTTCTTCTAGTTTGCTTGCTTGTTCTTCTAGTTTGCTTGCTTGTTCTTCTAGTTTGCTTGCTTGTTCTTGTAGTTTACTTGCTTGTTCCTCTAGTTTACCTGCTTGTTCTAGTTTGCGTGCTTGCTCTTCTAGTTTGCTTGCTTGCTCTTCTAGTTTGCTTGCTTGTTCTTCTAGTTTGCCTGCTTGTTATTCTAGTTTACCTGCTTGTTCTTCTAGTTTACTTGCTTGCTCTTCTAGTTTGCTTGCTTGTTTTTCTAGTTTGCTTGCTTGTTCTTCTAGTTTGCTTGCTTGTTCTTCTAGTTTGCATGCTTGTTCTAGTTTGCTTGCTTGTTCTAGTTTGCGTGCTTGTTCTTCTAGTTTGCCTGCTTGTTCTTCTAGTTTGCTTGCTTGTTCTTCTAGTTTGCATTCTTGTTCTAGTTTGCTTGCTTGGTCTAGTTTGCGTGCTTGTTCTTCTAGTTTGCCTGCTTGTTCTTCTAGTTTGCTTGCTTGTTCTTCTAGTTTGATTGCTTGTTCTAGTTTGCTTGCTTGTTCTTCTAGTTTGCTTGCTTGTTCTTCTAGTTTGCTTGTTCTTCTAGTTTGCCTGCTTGTTCTTATATTTGCTTGTTCTTCTAGTTTACCTGCTTGTTCGTCTAGTTTGTCTGCTTGTTCTTATAGTTTGTTTGCTTGTTATTCTAGTTTACTTGATTGTTCTTCTAGTTTGCCTCCCTGTTCTTCTAGTTTGTCTGCTTGTTCTTCTAGTTTGCCTCAGTGTTCTTCTAGTTTGCCTGCTTGTTGTTCTAGTTTGTCTGCTTGTTCTTCTAGTTTGCCTCCTTCTTCTAGTTTGTCTACTTGTTCTAGTTTGTTTGTTCTTCTAGTTTCCGCGTGTGTGTTCTTTTGTGTGGCTATCTGTGCCGTGTATATATAATGTGTGTGTGTGTGTGAGTGTGCGTGCTTGTGTGGGAGAGAGGGGGTGTATGTGGGGAAGAGGGTGCATGTGGGGAGATGGTGCGTGCGTGTGTGTGGGAAAGAGGGGGTGTATGTGGGGAAGAGGGTGCGTGCGTGTGTGTGGGAGAGAGGGGGTGTATGTGGGTGAGAGGGTGCATGTAGGGAGAGGGTGCGTTCATGTGTGTGGTAGAGGGTGCGTGCGTGTGTGTGGTAGAGGGTGCATGTGGGGACAGGGTGCGTGCGTGTGTGGCAGAGAGTGGGTGTATGTGGGGGAGAGGGTGCATGGGCGGAGAGGGTGCTTGCGTGTGTGGGGGAGAGGGTGCATGTGTGTGTGGAAGAGGGTGTACTCACTTAGTTGTGGTTCCAGGGGTCGATTCATAGCTCTTGGCCCGCCTCTTCACTGGCCGCTACTGGGTCACTCTCCCTGCGCCATGAGCTTTATCATACCTCTTCTTAAAGCTATGTATGGAACCTGCCTCCACTACATCGCTTCCCAAACTATTCCACTTCCCGACCACTCTGTGACTGAAGAAATACTTCCTAACATCTCTGTGATTCATCTGTGTCCCATCTCTGGAACATTCTGTCTTTGTCCACCTTGTCAATTCCTCTCAGTATCTTATATGTCGTTATCATGTCCTACCTATCTCTCCTGTCCTCCAGTGTCATCAGGTCGATTTCCCTTAACCTCTCCTCGTAGGACATACCCCTTAGCTCCGGGACTAGTCTTGTTGCAAACCTTTGCACTTTCTCTAGCTTCTTTACGTGCTTGGCTAGGTGTGGGTTCCAAACTGGTGCTGCATACTCCAGTATGGGCCTAATGTACACAGTGTACAGGGTCCTGAACGATTTTTTATTAAGATGTCGGAATGCTGTTCTTAGGTTTGCTAGGCGCCCATATGCTGCAGCAGTTATTTGGTTGATGTGCGCCTCAGGAGATGTGCCTGGTGTTATACTCACCCCTAGATCTTTTTCCTTGATTGAGGTTTGTAGTCTCTGGCCCCCTAGACTATACTCCGTCTGCGGTCTTCTTTGCCCTTCCCCAATCTTCATGACTTTGCACTTGGTGGGGTTGAACTCCAGGAGCCAATTGCTGGACCAGGCTTGCAGCCTGTCCAGATCCCTTTGTAGTTCTGCCTGATCCTCGTCCGATTGAATTCTTCTCATCAACTTCACAACATCTGTAAACAGGGACACTTCGGAGTCTATTCCTTCCGTCATGTCGTTCACAAATACCAGAAACAGCACCAGTCCTAGAACTGACCCCTGTGGAACCCCACTCGTCACCGGCGCCCACTCTGACACCTCGCCACGTACCATAACTCGCTGCTGTCTTCCTGACAGGTATTCCTTGATCCATTGTAGTGCCTTCCCTGTTACCCCTGCCTGGTCCTCCAGCTTCTGCACTAATCTCTTGTGTGGAACTGTGTCAAACGCCTTCTTACAGTCCAAGAATATCCAATCTACCCACCCCTCACGCTCTTGTCTTACTGCTGTCACCCTGTCGTAGAACTCCAGTAGGTTTGTGACACAGGATTTCCCGTCCCTGAAACCGTGTTGGCCGTCGTTGATAAGCTCATTCCTTTCTAGGTGTTCCACCACTCTTCTCCTGATAATCTTCTCCACGACCTTGCATACTATACAAGTCAGTGACACTGGTCTGTAGTTTAGTGCTACGTTCCTGTCTCTTTTTTTAAAAATTGGGACTACATTTGCTGTCTTCCATACCTCAGGTAGTTGCCCTGTTTCGATAGATGTGTTGAAGATTGTTGTTAGGGGTACACATAGCTCCTCTGCTCCCTCTCTCAGGACCCATGGAGTGATGTTATCCGGCCCCATCGCCTTTGAGGTATCTAGCTCGCTTAGTAGCCTCTTAACTTCCTCCTCAGTTGTGTGTATTGTGTCCAGCACCTGATGGTGTACCCTACCTCTCCGCCTTTCTGGAGGCCCTTCTATCTCCTCTGTGAACACCTCTTTGAATCTCATGTTGAGCTCCTCACACACTTCGCACACACACACTGTGTGTATGGTAGAGTGTGTGTGTGAGAGGGTGCGTGTGTGTGTGTGTGGGACAGGGTGTTTATGTATGTGGGAGAGGGTGCGTGTTTGTGTGTGGGAGAAGGTGCGTGTGGGAGAGAGGGTGCATGTGGGAGGGAAGAGGGTGCGTGTTAGTTGTGTGTGGGAGAGGGTGCGTGTTGTGTGGGGGAGAGGGTGCGTGTTTTTTGTGTGTGAGAGGGGGTGCGTGTTGTGTGGTTGAGAGGGTGCGTGTTAGTTGTGTGTGGGAGACGGTACGTGTTAGTTGTGTGTAGGATAGGGTGCGTGTGTGGGGGAGAGGGTGCGTGTTAGTTGTGTTTAGGAGAGGGTGCGTGTGTGGGAGAGGGTGTGTGTGGGGGAGAGGGTGCGTGTGTGTGGGAGAGGGTGCGTGTGTGTGGGAGAGGGTGCGTGTGTGTAGGAGAGGGTGCATGTGTGTGGGAGAGGGTGCGTGTGTGTGGGAGAGGGAGGGTGCGGGGGGAGGGTGTGTGGGGGAGGTTGGTGTGTGTGGAGAGGTGCATGTGGGGGAAAGGTTGCGTGTTAGTTGTGTGGGGGAGAGGGTGCGTGTTAGTTGTGTGGGGAGAAGGTTCGTGCTAGTTGCGTAGGGAGAGGTTGCTGTTAGTTGTGTGGGGAGAAGGTGCGTGCTAGGTGCGTGTTAGTTGTGTGGGGAGAGGGTGTGTGTTAGTTGTGTGGGGGAAAGGGTGCGTGTTAGTTGTGTGGGGAGAGGGTGTGTGTTAGTTGTGTGGGGAGAGGGTGCTTATGTTGGGGAGGGTGTTAGTAATCATTTTATCATAGGCACATGTTGATTAGACACTTTTCCTATTGTGTGTGTGTGTGTGTCCATCTATTAGTAATTGTTGTGGCAGACAACACAGAGAGGGGGTCCCATGATGTAGGTGAGAGATAAGGGGGCTGTACCCCTGCGTATTTTGTGAGTTAATTAACTGTAGGGAAGCAAGGAAATGAGTGCACGAAGAGGAGGAATATTGCTCACGGGGTGTAAAAACACCCAGGGAAGTTGGTGAGTATTACACAAATATTGTGGTACACAGTACTACTTCCAAGTGTGTCACTGCCCAGCACTAGTGAGGTAAACACGATGTTGCAGAAAGAGGCATTTGTTGGGGAAGGGTTGCGATCTGTTAAGATCTTTACCGGCGACCTATACTGCAAACACCTGACACACCTCATATTGCAGGAATAACACAGTGATTCAGTACTCCACAGTGTACCACCTGCAATACTCTACAGTGTACCACCTGCAGTACTCTACAGTGTACCACCTGCAGTACTCTACAGTGTACCACCTGCAGTACTCTACAGTGTACCACCTGCAGTACTAAATAACAAAAAAAGGCACAATACCGTGACTGGAACAATACACACACAACCCGCACATATAAAAGGGAGGAGCTTACGACGACGTTTCGGTCCGACTTTGTAAATGGTCCAAGTCGGACCGAAACGTCGTCGTAAGCTCCTCTCTTTTTTATATGTGCGGGTTGAGTGTGTACTGCAGTAGTACAGTGTACCACATGCAGTACTACACAGTGTACCACCTGCAGTACTACACAGTGTACCTGCTACAGCCCTACACTGTACCTCTTTAGACACACGTTGCATCACTCTTCAATATCATTCACTTCACCCCTCCCCCACCAGCCAGTATCTACGTCACTGTAGTGTTTATCCTCTCAGTGACTTGGTGAAGATCTTAACTGAACGAGACTTTGACTTAATTAAACCTCTTTATTCTTTTCTCACACTGTAATGCTTCGCTACACCCACTGTTCATTATATGCGGGAAAGTTGTTGGCACCAAGAGTCAATGTGCCCGTGATGAAGATGGCTGGAACATGATCAGGAGGGTTGAGAGCACTTGTTAATGATGTAAAAAGTGATGAAGGCTGATGAAATGAAATGGTCTTTGGGGTGGTGAAAGTGTCTGGCACGGAAGGTAGGTGTCTTGGGTAGACGATGAGTCTAGACACTGGTTGAGGGAGGCTCAGAATATTGAGCCCAGGTTGTGGGAGGCTCAGAATATTGAGCCCAGGTTGTGGGAGGCTCAGAATACTGAACACAGGTTGAGGGAGGCTCAGAATATTGAACACAGGTTGTGAGAGGTTCAGAATACTGAACACAGGTTGAGGGAGGCTCAGAATATTGCACAGGTTGTGAGAGGCTCAGAATAATGAACACGGGTTGAAAGAGGCTCAGAATATTGAACACAGGTTGTGAGAGGCTCAGAATATTGAACACAGGTTGAGGGAGGCTCAGAATATTGAACACAGGTTGAAGGAGGCTCAATCTATTGTACGTGTTGTGAGAATTTAGAGTAATGGTAATAACCGTTCACAGAGTTTCTTTAGAATACATGGCGAGTATTAAGTTTATTTGGTGTCCCTGTTAGTGCAGGTGACAGGGTACCTGCGTACATTAATCTCACTATCAGTATACGTAATGTCATTATCATTACACTTAAGGTGATTGCTGAAGAGTATCACATACGTAGACGAGAAAGAAAAGCTGTAAATGAGAGTGTATATTTCGATTGAGTGTGAGCTCTAGCTCATGGTCCAGCCTTAGTGTGAGCTCTAGCTCATGATCCAGCCTTAGTGTGAACTCCAGCTCATGGTCCAGCCTTAGTGTGACTCCCAACTGGAGGACTTACCGGTACATAATTATCAGTACATGATCAATACACTTAGTACTGTAGTGTTGGTTCAGATGTATTAACTCTGCCAGATATTATGATCGTGATGGTCTCAGGTCAGGCGTGCTATCTTTCCCAGATATCCTAATCTTCATTGTGTTAATTCAGATATCTTAGTGTGTGTGTGTGCTGTGCTGCACTAGACCAGCACTAATGACGCTGGTTGTTGCAGAACGCTAATAACCCTGGTTGTTGCAGAACGCTAATAACCCTGGTTGTTGCAGAAGTGTACAAGTTAAACATTTAAGCTAATCTGTTGCCTTACGTTAGTGTTGTTTATACTGTGTTAACAAGTGATGGCTGCGCTCCGCTCTGACAACACATCAGTTAAATGATAGAAAATGGTAAAAACTTTAATTTTTTTGTGTTTATGAAAGTTATAAAAGTGTAAATATGGTGTTGATTATTTTCAAGAGTAATGCGTAGTATACTGTGTTGGAAAAACAATAGCGTAGTAAGCAGTATACACTGTATAAAGGTTTCAGTCAATTGGTGAAGGAAAGATATACTTTCCCAATGTTTTTTTTTATGTAATAATGTTGGTAGAATTAAAGACAATATGTTAGGTAAAAGGACACTTGTGCAACTAATACGACATTTTTATTGTGGCAGCGTTTCGCTCTCCACGGCTTGACAAATCTGGAGAGCGAAACATTGCCACAATAAAAACGTCGCATTAGTTGCACTTGTGTCTTTTTATCTAGCAGGTTTTCTTATGACGAAGTTTCGATCTGTGCAGAGAGAAACGTTGCCGCTATTTGGATTCGTATATAATTTAAACGTGAAAGTGTGATAAAATGGCATAAACGAGCCTATGTGAAGGTAAAACGTGAAATAATAGTTTTGTGTAGTTTATCCTTATACAGTTACTGAAGATGGCTTCACTCCCAGGCTTCACCCCAGGCTTCACTCCCAGGCTTCACCCCCAGGCTTCACTCCCAGGCTTCACCCCCAGGCTTCACCCCAGGCTTCACTCCCAGGCTTCACCCCAGGCTTCACTCCCAGGCTTCACCCCAGGCTTCACTCCCAGGCTTCACCCCAGGCTTCACCCCAGGCTTCACCCCCAGGCTTCACCCCAGGCTTCACTCCCAGGCTTCACCCCAGGCTTCACCCCAGGCTTCACTCCCAGGCTTCACCCCAGGCTTCACTCCCAGGCTTCACCCCAGGCTTCAACCCAGGCTTCACCCCAGGCTTCACTCCCAGGCTTCACCCCAGGCTTCACTCCCAGGTTCACTCCAGGCTTCACTCGCAGGCTTCACCCCAGGCTTCACTCCCAGGTTTCACCCCAGGCTTCACTCCCAGGCTTCACCCCAGGCTTCACTCCCAGGCTTCACCCCAGGCTTCAATCCCAGGCTTCACTCCCAGGCTTCACCCCAGGCTTCGCTCCCAGGCTTCACTTCCAGGCTTCACCACAGGCTTCACCCCAGATTTCACTCCCAGGCTTCACCCCAGGCTTCACTCCCAGGCTTCACTCCCAGGCTTCACTCCAGGCTTCACTCCCAGGCTTCACTCCCAGGCTTCACCCCAGGCTTCACTCTCAGGCTTCACCCCAGGCTTCACTCTCAGGCTTCACTCCCAGGCTTCACTCCCAGGCTTCACTCCCAGGCTTCACCCCAGGCTTCACTCCCAGGCTTCACCCCCAGGCTTCACTCCCAGGCTTCACTCCCAGGCTTCACTCCCAGGCTTCACCCCAGGCTTCACCCCAGGCTTCACTCCCAGGCTTCACTCCCAGGCTTCACAGGTTTCACTCCCAGGTTTCACCACAGGTTTCACTCCCAGGTTTCACTCCCAGGTTTCACTCCCAGGCTTCACCCCAGGCTTCACTCCCAGGCTTCACCACAGGTTTCACTCCCAGGTTTCACTCCCAGGCTTCACTCCCAGGCTCCACCCCAGGTTTCACTCCCAGGCTTCACCCCAGGCTTCACTCCCAGGCTTCACCACAGGTTTCACTCCCAGGTTTCACTCCCAGGCTTCACTCCCAGGCTTCACTCCCAGGTTTCACTCCCAGGCTTCACCCCAGGTTTCACTCCCAGGCTTCACTCCAAGGGTTCACTCCAAGGCCTCACTCCCAGGCTTCACTCCACAAAACTGGTATTATTTTTTTAAGTTTAGTGTTGATCACAGTAGAGACACCAACCTTGTTCTCTCCATGGGAGTCCGTCGTGACCACAACACTCGGCCAGGTACAAGTACCTTCAGAGGCACCATTGTGCTTTAAGACGTTCTCTGCTATTCTCGCAGACTCCATTCTTTATTGTGAAAGTTTTAATCATTGTAATAATAATAAAAAATATTATTATTAATATTTATTATTATTATTACTGTTTATTATTATTATTATTACAGTTTATTATTATTACAGTTTATTATTATTACTGTTTATTATTATTATTACTGTTTATTATTATTATTATTACTGTTTATTAGTATTATTATTAGTTTATTATTATTATTATTATTATTAATACTGATTATTATTATTATTATTATTATTATTAATACTGTTTATTATTATTATTATTATTATTAGTAGTAGTAGTAGTACTGTTTATTATTTTATAATTATTATTACTCATAAGCGCTAAGCAGCTGTTTAGAATGGCATGCAACCTGTATACAACGCTAAGTAGCACTTGAGCTTCAGAGGCAAATGCTGCTACTGGCATACTTCAAACTTAGGAAGTGTGCAGATACAAACTATTTCCACTTTTGAGGGAGAGGGACGGTGCTAGAGCAGTGTCGCACTCAATGAAGGAACAACTGCAAGTTGTGAGTCAACGGGCTTTTTTGAGCAACTTTCATAAAGGGCATTGTGAGAGCGAATGTGGCTTGTGGAGTAATGCCAAGAAAGAAGTGGGAGGAGCTGTGGAAGACGCCATGAATGGGAGGCAGTGAGGCGCTGAATGAGTAACATGTGAGGCTCCACGACCTGTTCAAGAGCTTTTGTGTCTCTCTCTGAAGCAACTCGCTGTAAACAATACAAACATTAGAGATTAACTTGCACGGCATTTCCTAAAGTGTAGTGGAGAGCGTTGAGCACTTGAAGACGTGTACACGACGTGTACATGACGTGTACACGTCGTGTACACGTGACGGAGGAGAGAAGGACTATACACGTATTTACAGAACGTCGTCATGAGGATAGAGGGAAGGATGGCTTCAGGATAGAGGAAAAGTTATTTTTAGGTACCACCAGCCTGAGTATGATGACACTACCACCAGCCTGAGTATGATGACACTACCACCAGCCTGAGTATGATGACACTACCACCAGCCTGAGTGTGGTGACACTACCACCAGCCTGAGTGTGGTGACACTACCACCAGCCTGAGTATGATGACACTACCCACCGTGATGCCACCAGTGAGTATGATGACACTACCACCAGCCTGAGTATGATGACACTACCACCAGCCTGAGTATGATGACACTACCACCAGCCTGAGTATGATGACACTACCACCAGCCTGAGTATGATGACACTACCACCAGCCTGAGTATGATGACACTACCACCAGCCTGAGTATGATGACACTACCACCAGCCTGAGTATGAGTGACACTACCACCAGCCTGAGTATGGTGACACTACCACCAGCCTGAGTATGAGTGACACTACCACCAGCCTGAGTATGATGACACTACCACCAGCCTGAGTATGATGACACTACCACCAGCCTGAGTATGATGACACTACCACCAGCCTGAGTATGATGACACTACCACCAGCCTGAGTATGATGACACTACCACCAGCCTGAGTATGATGACACTACCACCAGCCTGAGTGTGGTGACACTACCACCAGCCTGAGTGTGGTGACACTACCACCAGCCTGAGTGTGGTGACACTACCACCAGCCTGAGTGTGATGACACTACCACCAGCCTGAGTGTGATGACACTACCACCAGCCTGAGTAGATGACACTACCACCAGCCTGTAGTGTGTGAGTTGTGACACTACCACCAGCCTGAGTATGATGACACTACCACCAGCCTGAGTATGATGACACTACCACCAGCCTGAGTGTGATGACACTACCACCAGCCTGAGTATGGTGACACTACCACCAGCCTGAGTATGATGACACTACCACCAGCCTGAGTGTGGTGACACTACCACCAGCCTGAGTATGATGACACTACCACCAGCCTGAGTGTGATGACACTACCACCAGCCTGAGTGTGATGACACTACCACCAGCCTGAGTGTGATGACACTACCACCAGCCTGAGTGTGATGACACTACCACCAGCCTTAGTGTGATGACACTACCACCAGCCTGAGTGTGATGACACTACCACCAGCCTGAGTGTGATGACACTACCACCAGCCTGATATGATGACACTACCACCAGCCTGAGTTGATGACACTACCACCAGCCTGATGTGATGGTGACACTACCACCAGCCTGAGTATGATGACACTACCACCAGCCTGAGTGTGATGACACTACCACCAGCCTGAGTGTGATGACACTACCACCAGCCTGAGTGTGATGACACTACCACCAGCCTGAGTGTGATGACACTACCACCAGCCTGAGTGTGATGACACTACCACCAGCCTGAGTGTGATGACACTACCACCAGCCTGAGTGTGTGACACTACCACCAGCCTGAGTGTGATGACACTACCACCAGCCTGAGTGTGATGACCTACACCAGCCTGAGTGTGATGACACTACCACCAGCCTGAGTGTGATGACACTACACCAGCCTGAGTGTGATGACACTACCACCAGCCTGAGTTGATGACACTACCACCAGCCTGAGTGTGATGACACTACCACCAGCCTGAGTGTGATGACACTACCACCAGCCTGAGTGTGAGTGACACTACCACCAGCCTGAGTGTGATGACACTACCACCAGCCTGAGGTGATGACACTACCACCAGCCTGAGTGTGTGACACTACACCAGCCTGAGTGTGATGACACTACCACCAGCCTGAGTGTGATGACACTACCACCAGCCTGAGTGTGATGACACTACCACCAGCCTGAGTGTGATGACGCTATCACCAGCCTGAGTGTGATGACACTACCACCAGCCTGAGTGTGATGACACTACCACCAGCCTGAGTGTGATGACACTACCACCAGCCTGAGTGTGATGACACTACCACCAGCCTGAGTGTGATGACACTATCACCAGCCTGAGTGTGATGACACTACCACCAGCCTGAGTGTGTGACACTACCACCAGCCTGAGTGTGATGACACTATCACCGCCTGAGTGTGGTGACACTACCACCAGCCTGAGTGTGGTGACACTACCACCGGCCTGAGTGTGGTGACACTACCACCAGCCTGAGTGTGGTGACACTACACCAGCCTGAGTGTGGTGACACTACACCAGCCTGAGTGTGGTACACTCAAAGCCTGAGTGTGGTGACACTACCACCAGCCTGAGTGTGGTGACACTACCACCAGCCTGAGTGTGATGACACTATCACCAGCCTGAGTGTGATGACACTATCACCAGCCTGAGTGTGATGACGCTATCACCAGCCTGAGTGTGATGACACTACCACCAGCCTGAGTGTGATGACGCTATCACCAGCCTGAGTGTGATGACACTACCACCAGCCTGAGTGTGATGACACTACCACCGGCCTGAGTGTTGTGACACTACCACCAGCCTGAGTGTGATGACGCTATCACCAGCCTGAGTGTGATGACACTACCACCAGCCTGAGTGTGATGACACTACCACCAGCCTGAGTGTGGTGAACCTACCACCGGCCTGAGTGTGGTGACACTATCACCTGCCTGAGTGTGGTGACACTGCCACCAGCCTGCGTGTGGTGACACTATCACCAGCCTGAGTGTGGTGACACTAACACCAGCCTGAGTGTGGTGACACTGCCACCAGCCTGAGTGTGGTGACACTATCACCAGCCTGAGTGTGGTGACACTACCACCAGCCTGAGTGTGGTGACACTACCACCAGCCTGAGTGTGGTGACACTATCACCAGCCTGAGTGTGGTGACACTATCACCAGCCTGAGTGTGGTGACACTGCCACCAGCCTGAGTGTGGTGACACTACCACCAGCCTGAGTGTGGTGACACTACCACCAGCCTGAGTGTGGTGACACTACCACCGGCCTGAGTGTGGTGACACTACCACCAGCCTGAGTGTGATGACACTACCACCAGCCTGAGTATGATGACACTACCACCGGCCTGAGTGTGGTGACACTACCAACAGCCTGAGTGGTGAAACTACCACCAGCTTGAGTGTGGTGACACTACCAACAGCCTGAGTGGTGAATCTACCACCAGCCTGAGTGTGGTGAATCTACCACCAGCCTGAGTGTGGTGACACTGCCACCAGCCTGAGTGTGGTGACACTATCACCCTTCCCACTCCTCCAATCTTCCTCAGGATAATAGTAAAGAATCACGAAGTAGATACAAAGAAAAGACAGAAAATAGATGAAGATACAAGAGTAGTATAAGGTATACGAAGAACATGAAAAAAAGAATTGAAGATGACGGTGATAAGAAAATGATGATGATGAGGCTGAATAACAAGAAAGAAGATTAGATGCAGTAAGGAGATAAAGGTTTAATTAAAAGAAGAAAGAGGAAATAAACAGCAGAAGAGCGATCTTGGTAAGGAAGGGGAGTATAATAGAAATCTTCATCAGAATGAGAATCAAGGAGAGAGGGAGACGAAGGAGGAGGTAGAGGACGAGCAGAGTGAGACGAAAAGAAGTTCGAAATAGGGAGGGAAGCAGGAGAAGGCATGTTAAGTAGAAGGATGAAGTGAGAGGAGAGGAGAGGAGGAGAGGCTGTTGAGCTGTCCATTACTGGGGTAAAGAAGAGCTTATGGGTCATAATGGCTGGTTACTCAGCCCGTCCCTCTCACCAGCTCCTCAGCCGGATTAAAATTATGTCTGGTCCTTCCCTTTGCCCCTGGTGGTGAGGGCCCCTTGTGTTGTGTGGTTGTGGTGGTGAGCGCACCCCCCTTGTGTTGTGTGGTTGTGGTAAGCGCCCCCCTTGTGTTGTGTGGTTGTGGTAAGCGCCCCCCCTTCGTGTTGTGTGGTTGGGGTAAGGGCCCCTTGTGTTGTGTGATGGTATGATATGACCCCCTCATGTTATGTGGTGGTGGAGTTATGTGGTAATGATGCCCTGTTGTACATTGGTGGTGAAGGTGTTATGTTGTGGTGGTATTGATGCCCTGGTGCTGTAGAGTTTTGTAGGGTGTGTCTGTGTGTGGAATTAATTAAGCTGTTAAATTTTTAATATTATTAAAAAATGTAATACCTGATTTCTACATCTTTGTCTTTGCAGGTATGTGAGGCTTATCCTGTGTTCTTCACTTATACGAGTAATTATGTATCTGCAGGTATGTGAGTTATGTGTCGTGTTGTAATGTACCTTACAATTATAGGATTTATTTTTTATATTACTGTTGATAATATATATAACATTTTAGCAGTTGTATAAGTTTATTAATTGCATCTGGAATATATTAATTTTAGCAGCTAGGCTGCAAGTGTTGTCCATATGTTGTTTACATTGTATAATTATTGTATTTTCATAAGTAGGGATTGTAAAATTATATTATTTTAGGCTAGGCTATTCTATGAAGATTACAGAATTTTTCAAGAGTATATATATGGGTTTTAGTGAGGGATGTGTTAGTTTTGTAAGGGGGAAGAGCGACATTGTTTTCTTTATTGATTTTTGAGTATTGTATGTGTTTTGGAAGAGTGGTTATATACTGACAGTGTTCCTCGAGGCTCTAAGTGTGGTTTCCAATAAAATTTAAAGGATTATAAATTAGGGATAGTGACACATTTAGGATTTTTGTAATGCTGGGTAGTAGCTTAGAGGAAAATATTTTAATTTTTACAAGTTTAGATAATATTTATATATCAAAGGGGCTAAAATAGCTCTGTTATTTTTGTTAGTTGTTAGAGAGCTAGTAATCAGCTGTTTAGTGCTATTTAGGAAATTTTGAATTGGTTATTTTGTGGGGAAGGAGGTAGAGGTGTTATGTATGCAGCAGATAAAGAATAAAAAGGCACAATACCGTGACTGAAACAATACACAATTAAAGTACACACAGGAGAATGAGACTTATGATGACGTTTCGGTCCGACTTGGACCGAAATGACTGTTTCAACTCAGTGTAGCTCTAGTCTTCGATGGGGGAGGATGTGGCCCACCTTGCTCTGGTTTGTCACCATTATCTCGGCCTGGGGTTGAGTCGTAAGGACGTAGTCGAGCCCTGGAGATTTAAAAAGGCCGGTAAGCAATGGGAAAGAGGTTTGAGCATTCCTAGAGCTGTAGATACAGAATCTGGTATGTTGTTATTACAGTGGTGTAAGGCAAGGGGGACTACTGTTACTCTTGCCTAGTGTGTCTGTAAACTGTGAATATGGCTACCAATTACAAGTGTGATTATTATGCATGAGTTGTTATTTTTGTGGATATGTGGACTTTTGGATAATGTAGAGGAAGTAAAAAGAAGATTAGCTTTTGTGGTAACTTTGTCTGCCTGTTAACTACTTTATAATTGAAATTACTGGGATCATTGTAAACAACTGAAGGTGTGGGTTTTCATATTCCCCAAATTAATTGTAATAGTATTTATGTTGGCAGTCATATATTAAATATTATAATATTTGGTGGTGGCATTATTATTCGATAATTGTCAGTAGTTACCGTTTATTAATAACTGCTGTATATGTGGCCCACAGGATTATATAATTATTATTGACTTGATTATTCATTAATTGTTGTACATATAATCCATATGTTATTAATGAAACCAACATTTAGTACTCACATTCCTGATTATATTTGGTAAATTTTTTTGAGTAGTGTTGGAATTATTATTTTAATAATTATTATATATTTTAAACATAATACCCCTTCTTGATATCTTGTACCTTCGGCTACACTAGTTTACTTGTTGACTTGTTTACAACAGTGACACTGGTCTCTAGTTGTAACCTTTGTAGAAGCAAACTATATTATACGTCGATCGCAAAGATGACCACTTTATTCTAGGCAGAGTTAATGAAGATAAACGAGAGACTGTCAGCTGGTCAGCACATGAATGAGAGACTGTCAGCTGGTCAGCACATGAATGAGAGACTGTCAGCTGGTCAGCACATGAATGAGAGACTGTCAGCTGGTCAGCACATGAATGAGAGACTGTCAGCTGGTCAGCACATGAATGAGAGACTGTCAGCTGGTCAGCACATGAATGAGAGACTGTCAGCTGTCAGCACATGAATGAGAGACTGTCAGCTGGTCAGCACATGAATGAGAGACTGTCAGCTGGTCAGCACATGAATGAGAGACTGTCAGCTGGTCAGCACATGAATGAGAGACTGTCAGCTGGTCAGCACATGAATGAGAGACTGTCAGCTGGTCAGCACATGAATGAGAGACTGTCAGCTGGTCAGCACATGAATGAGAGACTGTCAGCTGGTCAGCACATGAATGAGAGACTGTCAGCTGGTCAGCACATGAATGAGAGACTGTCAGCTGGTCAGCACATGAATGAGAGACTGTCAGCTGGTCAGCACATGAATGAGAGACTGTCAGCTGGTCAGCACATGAATGAGAGACTGTCAGCTGGTCAGCACATGAATTAGAGACTGTCAGCTGGTCAGCACATGAATGAGAGACTGTCAGCTGGTCAGCACATGAATGAGAGACTGTCAGCTGCTCAGCACATGAATGAGAGACTGTCAGCTGCTCAGCACATGAATGAGAGACTGAGCTGGTCCACTGAATGAGGACTGTCGCTGGTCAGCACATGAATGGAGACTGTCAGCTGTCGCATGAATAGAGACAGCTGGTTAGCACTGAAAAACTTTGTCAGCTGGCACACAAATGAGACTGTCAGCTTCCCATGAATCAAGACCCTTAGTGGTCACACATTACCCAGCTGGTACAGAATGGAGACTGTCAGCTTCAGCATGAATGAGAGACTGTCACCTTCACACAAACTTGAGACACTTCCCAGTCACAAAATTGTGAGACCTTCACTAGTCAGCACATTGTAGAGTCTCACTGTCGCCAGTTACAGACTGTCAGCTGTCACCTTCCAACAGTCTCAACCTTGAGAGTCACACCTTCCCCAAGCATTCTCAACCTATGTGAGCACAGTTGTTTTAAAAAAGTTGTTCAACTTTCGTCTACAAGCCAACAAAGTGAGCTCCACCTTCCCAAGTCTACAACCTTGTGAGTCCACCTTCCCGAAGTCTACAACCTTGTGAGTCACACCTTCCCCCAGTCTACAACCTTGTGAGTCTCACCTTCCCACAGTCTACAACCTTGTGAGTCACACCTTCCCCCAGTCTACAAAATTGTGAGTCACCTTCCCCCAGTCTACAACCTTGTGAGTCTCACCTTCCCCCAGTCTACAACCTTGTGAGTCTCACCTTCCAACAGTCTACAACCTTGTGAGTCACACCTTCCCCAAGTCTACAACCTTGTGAGTCACACCTTCCCCCAGTCTACAAAATTGTGAGTCACCTTCCCCCAGTCTACAACCTTGTGAGTCTCACCTTCCCCCAGTCTACAGCCTTGTGAGTCACCTTCCCTCAATCTACAACCTTGTGAGCCTCACCTTCCCCCAGTCTACAGCCTTGTGAGTCACCTTCCCCCAGTCTACAACCTTGTGAGTTACACCTTCCCCCAGTCTACAACCTTGTGAGTCACACCTTCCCCCAGTCTACAACCTTGTGAGTCACACCTTCCCCAGTCTACAACCTTGTGCCTCACCTTCCCCAGTCTACAACCTTGTGAGTCTCACCTTCCCCCAGTCTACAACCTTGTGAGTCTCACCTTCCCCCAGTATACAACCTTGTGAGTCTCACTTTCCCCCAGTCTAAAACCTTGTGAGTAACACCTTCCCCCAGTCTACAAACTTGTGAGTCTCACCTTCCCCAGTATACAACCTTGTGAGTAACACCTTCCCCAGTCTACAACCTTGTGAGTCTCACCTTCCCTAGTCTACAACCTGTGAGTCTCACCTTCCCTCAGTCTACAACCTTGTGAGTCTCACCTTCCCCAGTCTACAACCTTGTGAGTTCACCTTCCCCTAGTCTACAACCTTGTGAGTCTCACCTTCCCCAGTATACAACCTTGTGAGTAACACCTTCCCCCAGTCTACAACTTTGTGAGTCTCACCTTCCCACAGTCTACAACCTTGTGAGTCTCACCTTCCACAGTCTACAACCTTGTGAGTCTCACCTTCCCCCAGTCTACAACCTTGTGAGTCTCACCTTCCCCCAGTCTACAACCTTGTGAGTCTCACCTTCCCCCAGTCTGCAACCTTGTGAGTTTCACCTTCCCCCAGTCTACAACCTTGTGAGTCAAAATTTCCCCCAGTCTACAACTTTGTGAGTCTCACCTTCCCCAGTCTACAACCTTGTGAGTCTCACCTTCCCCCAGTCTACAACCTTGTGAGTCTCACCTTCCCCCAGTCTACAACCTTGTGAGTCTCACCTTCCCCAGTCTACAACCTTGTGAGTCTCACCTTCCCCAGTCTACAACCTTGTGAGTCTCACCTTCCCCCAGTCTACAACCTTGTGAGTTCACTTCCCCAGTCTACAACTCTTGTGAGTCTCACCTTCCCCAGTCTACAACTTTGTGAGTCACCTTCCCCCAGTCTACAACTTTGTGAGTCTTACCTTCCCCCATTCTACAACCTTGTGAGTCTCACCTTCCCCCAGTTAACAACCTTGTGAGTCTCACCTTCCCCCAGTCTACAACCTTGTGAGTTTCACCTTCCCCCAGTCTACAGCCTTGCGAGTCTCACCTTGCCTCAGTCTACAACCTTATGAGTCTCACCTTCCTCCAGTCTACAACCTTGTGAGTCTCACCTTCCCCAGTCTACAACCTTGTAAGTCTCACCTTCCCCAGTCTACAACCTTGTGAGTCTCACCTTCCCCAGTCTACAACTTTGTGAGTCTCACCTTCCCCAGTCTACAACCTTGTAAGTCTCACCTTCCCCAGTCTACAACCTTGTGAGTCTCACCTTCCCCAGTCTACAACCTTGTGAGTCTCACCTTCCCCCAGTCTACAACCTTGTGAGTTACACCTTTCCCCAGTCTACAATCTTATGAGTCTCACCTTCCCCAGTCTACAGCCTTGCGAGTCTCACCTTGCCTCAGTCTACAACCTTATGAGTCTCACCTTCCTCCAGTCTACAACCTTGTGAGTCTCACCTTCCCCAGTCTACAACCTTGTAAGTCTCACCTTCCCCAGTCTACAACCTTGTGAGTCTCACCTTCCCCAGTCTACAACTTTGTGAGTCTCACCTTCCCCAGTCTACAACCTTGTAAGTCTCACCTTCCCCAGTCTACAACCTTGTGAGTCTCGCCTTCCCCAGTCTACAACCTTGTGAGTCTCACCTTCCCCCAGTCTACAACCTTGTGAGTTACACCTTTCCCCAGTCTACAATCTTATGAGTCTCACCTTCCCCTAGTCTACAACTTTGTGAGTCTCACTGTTACACTTCCAAGTCTTTAAACAACTTCAATTTCCTTTTTAATTTAGAGCATAACAATTTAGATAGTTTGATGGATAATAATAATAATCATTTAAAACCTTCTTTAATGAATTATTGTATTAGCTTATAACAGACATAATGCAGTTCTATTGATAGTTCTACGGCAAGGGCGTAGATAATGTCTTAAAGGATTACAGAGAGAAGTCTAGCTTTTGGCAATAACAGAATTAACCGGGCTAAAGAAAGGCGAACAGCCAGTAAGTTAACAAGACCCGAGCAGGTGTGTAGAGCCAGTGGCTGGTGTCTGCAACTGCCTACCTCTCAGTAGTGACCGTGGAGGTTAGGTAGGTCACGTGACTTACAACACAGAAGGGGAGAAGGGGGGGGGTGTCAAACCACCGTACAGAGTTGTTACTCTTAACTATAAAATTCACTGATACTCAGCCCAGTAACCTAAAGTAACATAGAAGTATTTACAAAATGTGGCCACAATATAAATATACAAACAAAGGTTAATAATACAAGGACATTCATTTCCAATTTAGCTATTAAAGGAAATGAACGCAATGTACTATTAAAGAAAATGGGTAAACCAGACAGAAAAGGAAGTAGAGGCGTAACACTCACCTTCCCCCATTCTACAACCTTATGATTCTCACCTTCCCCCATTCTACAACCTTGTGAGTCTCACCTTCCCCAGTCTACAACCTTGTGAGTCTCACCTTCCACCAGTCTACAACCTTGTGAATTTCACCTTCCCCCAGTCTACAACCTTGTAAGTCTCACCTTCCCCAGTCTACAACCTTGTGAGTCTCACCTTCCCCAGTCTACAACCTTGTGAGTCTCACCTTCCACCAGTCTACAACCTTGTGAATTTCACCTTCCCCCAGTCTACAACCTTGTGAGTCTCACCTTGCCTCAGTCTACAACCTTATGAGTCTCACCTTCCCCCAATCTACATCCTTGTGAGTCTCACCTTCCCCCAGTCTACAACCTTGTGAGTCTCACCTTGCCTCAGTCTACAACCTTGTGAGTCTCACCTTCCCCCAATCTACATCCTTGTGAGTCTCACCTTCCCCCAGTCTACAACCTTGTGAGTTTCACCTTCCCCCAGTCTACAACCTTGTGAGTCTCACCTTCCCCAGTCTACATCCTTGTGAGTCTCACCTTCCCCCAGTCTACAACCTTGTGAGTTTCACCTTCCCCCAGTCTACAACCTTGTGAGTCTCACCTTCCCAGTCTACATCCTTGTGAGTCTCACCTTCCCCCAGTCTACAACCTTGTGAGTTTCACCTTCCCCCAGTCTACAACCTTGTGAGTCTCACCTTCCCCAGTCTACAACCTTGTGAGTCTCACCTTCCCCCAGTCTACATCCTTGTGAGTCTCACCTTCCCCCAGTCTACATCCTTGTGAGTCTCACCTTCCCCAGTCTACAACCTTGTGAGTCTCACCTTCCCCCAGTCTACAACCTTGTGAGTCTCACCTTCCACAGTCTACAACCTTGTGAGTCTCACCTTCCCCCAGTCTACATCCTTGTGAGTCTCACCTTCCCCCAGTCTACATCCTTGTGAGTCTCACCTTCCCCAGTCTACAACCTTGTGAGTCTCACCTTCCCCCAGTCTACAATCTTGTGAGTCTCACCTTCCCCCAGTCTACAACCTTGTGAGTCCACCTTCCCCCAGTCTACAACCTTGTGAGTTTCACCTTGCCTCAGTCTACAACCTTCCCCATGACCACAAATTAAATGACCAGATGGATCAATTACATTTATCCCTTAAATCAGTTACATTTATCCCTTATATTGTTTGGGTTCTCGCAGAACCATTAGCAAGTCACATGATAATGGTCCTGGACCATTATTAATAAGTTGATAACGTTCTAGGCTGACCACGGTGTCTGATTTTCATTGTTAACTTGTGCGTTAGTTGTGCATTGTTGCAAGCATTGTAGTGAGTGTGCAGCAGCAGCGGTATTGTGGCGAGTGTTTTCTTGGACACTGGAGGCGACAGTGACGTTGTATCCTCAGGCAAGTAGCACCAGGAACAGTGACATTATATCCTCTAGATACTACTTCAGTCGCTGCTTGACCAAGGAGCAATACAATCACTGTTTGACCAAGCAGCACCAGGAACAGTGCCATAGTATCCTCTGATGACTATCTCAGTCACTGCTTGACGAAGTAGCACCAGTCACTGCTTGACCAAGGAGCACCACAGTCACTGCTTGACCAAGTAGCACCACAGTCACTGCTTGACCAAGTAGCACCACAGTCACTGCTTGACCAAGTAGCACCACAGTCACTGCTTGACCAAGTAGCACCACAGTCACTGCTTGACCAAGGAGCACCACAGTCACTGCTTGACCAAGTAGCACCACAGTCACTGCTTGACCAAGGAGCACCACAGTCACTGCTTGACCAAGGAGCACCACAGTCACTGCTTGACCAAGGAGCACCACAGTCACTGCTTGACCAAGGAGCACCACAGTCACTGCTTGACCAAGGAGCACCACAGTCACTGCTTGACCAAGGAGCACCACAGTCACTGCTTGACCAAGGAGCACCACAGTCACTGCTTGACCAAGGAGCACCACAGTCACTGCTTGACCAAGGAGCACCACAGTCACTGCTTGACCAAGGAGCACACAGTCACTGCTTGACCAAGGAGCACCACAGTCACTGCTTGACCAAGGAGCACCACAGTCACTGCTTGACCAAGTAGCACCACAGTCACTGCTTGACCAAGTAGCACCACAGTCACTGCTTGACCAAGTAGCACCACAGTCACTGCTTGACCAAGGAGCACCACAGTCACTGCTTGACCAAGGAGCACCACAGTCTCTGCTTGACCAAGTAGCACCACAGTCACTGCTTGACCAAGGAGCACTACAGTCACTGCTTGACCAAGGAGCACCAGTCACTGCTTGACCAAGTAGCACCACAGTCACTGTTTGGCAAATTAGCACCAGGATTCGAGGCCTCCTTCAGGCCAGATAATTAGAGTTCTCTCGAAAGTGATAGCAAAAGCAAGCTTGATCTGAAACCTTGTGCTCTCTCTCTCTCTCTCTCTCCCTCTCTCTCTCTCTCTCTGTATCTCTCTCTCTCTCTGTCTCTCTCTGTCTCTATCTCTCTCTACCACTCGCTCTTTTACCTTCTCTCATCACACACTTATCATTCACCCTCTTTCTCCACTGAGTGTTTGTTCTCTTCTTTTTTTCTAAACATTCCATTTACCAACTTTTTATGTTGCTTCCTCTTCTCCCCCCCCCACTCTCTTCCTCTCATCTTCTTCCTTCCTTCACTCCCTTTCCTCACTCTGTTCCCCTCATCTTCTCCCTTCCTTCACTCTCTTCCCTCACTCTCTTCCTCTCATCTTCTCCATTCCTTCACTCCCTTCCCCTTACTCTGTTCCTCTCATCTACTCCCTTCCTTTACTCTCTTCCTCTCATCTTTTCCCTCCCCTTCCTTTGCACTCCCCTCTTCACTTATCATCTCTTACTCTGTTTCTCTCTTTCCCTCCTTTCACTCTCTTACTCCCACTCTCTCCTCTCCCCCTAACTCTTCCTCTCACTCCTCTCTCCCCTCCTCTCACTCTGATCTTCCCTCACTTTTCCCTACCCTCATTCCACTTCCCTAACTCTCCCCTCTTCCAGAGTAATGTGATTGGTCCTCCCCTTGTCTCCCAGATTGTGCTCATTACTCTCCTTGTTAATTTCCTTATTTCCTGATCATTTATTAATAGTCATAATTAAGTAAGTTAATTACTTTTCCCGTTGGATCACCTTTGTTTTTCCAACATGGTGAAAATTGTTGCACTTGTGGGTTTAGTGTACTTGGTTTACTTATGACAGTGTTTGTGTTTATTTTTAATTAAAAAATGTTTTATGTTTGTCATATAATAGTTTTAGTGGAGGTTTATAGAAATATATTTTTTTGTGATTTTTTTTAAGGTTTAGCTATGTATGGAACTATTATATAAAAGGCTATAGTTATATCTTGCATTTGTTCAAAACAGAGTCCAGCAAATTAACTGCTTTTGTAAATATAGTTGGGAACCCTAAACCTAACCTTGTAAAACCCTGTGTAAAAAAAAAGCAGTGTATAAAGTTGTGTACCCCAAGGCAGGGTAATGGTACCTTTACTGTTTCTCATCTTCATAACATGGATTTGTTTTATATTTTTCCATCGATGGGGCTAGTATATTGTGCACCCTATATCCATCCTGTGGACGGTAGCTCAAGAACATATAGATATACAAAAGGTCTAGGAACTAGGCCCCAAGCAGGAGTACAAATATATTTATATCTACAGGCAAATTCAGTTAAATTGCTTATGTCTGGTATCTTTTTTCATTAATAAGATATCTTGACATATCACATAGGCTGTTATACTATCACTATATTCCTCAGTAAGTGGACAGTTAAGTACATAGTGTTCAAGATAGTGACCATAGAGCTGACCACATATTTTACATTTAGTTTGATGATCGTCTATGTATCTGCCATACTACCAGAAGTACTCATAAGCAACCTTGAGCCTGGCTACTGCATCAGTCTCCTCACATTGTTTCGTAAACTTGCTTATCTATCTTCATGTTATAGTGAGTGATAGATCTACTTAGGCTTTTAATCGCATTCCTTCAGTATTTACTTCTCTTCTAATAATATTCACAAAGCTGTATTCTACATTTTCCTTGATGGTATTTTCTTTGGCTAACTTATCAACTTTATCATGATGGTTCTAGTAATTCAATGTGCGAGGGAATCCATAAAAATTATACTTTGTTTTTCCGCGGGTTTTCGAGTATGTATCTGGCTTCTTCAGTGAGTATGTGGTTAGTCATTATGCGAGTCGATAGGCTGCAGTGGTGACAGAATCAGCAACGGCTTCACAAAACTCCTGCAGAACGAAACGTTGCCACAATAAAATGTCACATTAGTTGCACCTGTGTCCTCTTACTTAACACTCAGTGAGTCGAGCTCAATGTCATAAGTTAACGTTAGTGCCATTAGAATGGCTCTTAAGAGCATTTAGCCTGTCAATGTATTGATTTAGTTGTGGTATGGTGGATTTACTGCAAGAGTCCGTCTACAACGATATATCTGTAAGATACAACGTATCTGATGTGTCCACCTTGACAACAAATAGGTGGGGGGGGGGAGGTCCCAAGCTTACTGCTGCCATAGTCTTATGAAGATACGATGAAGCCTGATTCCGTATTATCTGAACCTCATTAAAAATGGTACTAATATTCGTATATCCTGTCGCATTGATCATGTCACCAGCATTGATCATGTCACCAGCATTGATCATGATGTCACCAGCATTGATCATGATGTCACCAGCATTGATCATGTCACCAGCATTGATCATGATGTCACCAGCATTGATCATGATGTCACCAGCATTGATCATGATGTCACCAGCATTGATCATGATGTCACCAGCATTGATCATGATGTCACCAGCATAGCTTAATGCTGTGTGTAGAGGCGAGAGAAGTTCAACATTAAATATGACATTAATTAATACATTGATAGCATAGGACTGAAAAATCTTCCCTCTGGTGCTCCTTAAAACAAGGGAGTAACCAGAAAAAATAAGAGAACAGAAAAACAAGAAAGCAACAATAAAAACAAGAAAGCAACAATAAAAACAAGAGAACACAAAAAACAAGAGAACATAAAAAACAAGAGAACACAAAAAACAAGAGAACATAAAAAACAAGAGAACACAAAAAAACAAGAGAACACAAAAAACAAGAGAACACAAAAAACAAGAGAACATAAAAAACAAGAGAACATAAAAAGCAAGAGAGCAACAGTAAAAACAAGAGAACACAAAAACAAGAAAGCAACAATAAAAACAAGAGAACAGAAAAACAAGAGAACAGAAAAGCAAGAGAGCAACAATGAAAACAAGAGAACGGAGAAAAGAGCATCATTAAATCGAGAAAAACAGCAAAAACAAAGCAATAGATAAACAAGAGTATTAGAAAAGACAAGAGCAACAACAAAAATATAAAAGAAACATTAGAACACAAGAAAAAGCAACAGGAAGAAACGAGAGCAACGAGAAAGAACAAGAGCAACAGGAAGAAACGAGAGCAACGAGAAAGAACAAGAGCAACAGGAAGAAACGAGAGCAACGAGAAAGAACAAGAGCAACAGGAAGTAACGAGAGCAACGAGAAAGAACAAGAGCAACAGGAAGTAACGAGAGCAACGAGAAAGAACAAGAGCAACAGGAAGAAACGAGAGCAACGAGAAAGAACAAGAGCAACAGGAAGTAACGAGAGCAACGAGAAAGAACAAGAGCAACAGGAAGAAACGAGAGCAACGAGAAAGAACAAGAGCAACAGGAAGAAACGAGAGCAACGGGAAAGAACAAGTGCAACAGGAAGAAACGAGAGCAACGGGAAAGAACAAGAGTAACAGGAAAAAACGAGAGCAACGGGAAAGAACAAGAGCAACAGGAAGAAACGAGAGCAACGAGAAAGAACAAGAGCAACAGGAAGAAACGAGAGCAACGAGAAAGAACAAGAGCAACAGGAAGTAACGAGAGCAACGAGAAAGAACAAGAGCAACAGGAAGTAACGAGAGCAACGAGAAAGAACAAGAGCAACAGGAAGTAACGAGAGCAACGAGAAAGAACAAGAGCAACAGGAAGAAACGAGAGCAACGAGAAAGAACAAGAGCAACAGGAAGTAACGAGAGCAACGAGAAAGAACAAGAGCAACAGGAAGAAACGAGAGCAACGAGAAAGAACAAGAGCAACAGGAAGAAACGAGAGCAACGGGAAAGAACAAGAGCAACAGGAAGAAACGAGAGCAACGGGAAAGAACAAGAGTAACAGGAAAAAACGAGAGCAACGGGAAAGAACAAGAGCAACAGGAAGAAACGAGAGCAACGGGAAAGAACAAGAGCAACAGGAAAAGCTTGTGGGTGAAAGAGGGGTCGTTAAGGTGTTTACTGGTGGGCAATAAATCGTGTTTCTGTGTGTGTAAACCTGGAGGTGACACTCACCAGACACGTGTGTCCAGGATACGGGTGTCGTAGGACACTCACCAGACACGTGTGTCCAGGATACAGGTGTCCTAGGACACTCACCAGACACGTGTGTCCAGAATACGGGTGTCCTAGGACACTCACCAGACACGTGTGTCCAGGATACGGGTGTCCTAGGACACTCACCAGACACGTGTGTCCAGGATACGGGTGTCCTAGGACACTCACCAGACACGTGTGTCCAGGATACAGGTGTCCTAGGACACTCACCAGACACGTGTGTCCAGGATACGGGTGTCCTAGGACACTCACCAGACACGTGTGTCCAGGATACGGGTGTCCTAGGACACTCACCAGACACGTGTGTCCAGGATACGGGTGTCCTAGGACACTCACCAGACACGTGTGTCCAGGATACGGGTGTCCTAGGACACTCACCAGACACGTGTGTCCAGGATACGGGTGTCCTAGGACACTCACCAGACACGTGTGTCCAGGATACGGGTGTCCTAGGACACTCACCAGACACGTGTCCAGGATACAGGTGTCCTAGGACACTCACCAGACACGTGTGTCCAGGATACGGGTGTCCTAGGACACTCACCAGACACGTGTGTCCAGGATACGGGTGTCCTAGGACACTCACCAGACACGTGTGTCCAGGATACGGGTGTCCTAGGACACTCACCAGACACGTGTGTCCAGGATACAGGTGTCCTAGGACACTCACCAGACACGTGTGTCCAGGATACAGGTGTCCTAGGACACTCACCAGACACGTGTGTCCAGGATACGGGTGTCCTAGGACACTCACCAGACACGTGTGTCCAGGATACGGGTGTCCTAGGACACTCACCAGACACGTGTGTCCAGGATACAGGTGTCCTAGGACACTCACCACACACGTGTGTCCAGGATACAGGTGTCCTAGGACACTCACCAGACACGTGTGTCCAGGATACGGGTGTCCTAGGACACTCACCAGACACGTGTGTCCAGGATACGGGTGTCCTAGGACACTCACCAGACACGTGTGTCCAGGATACGGGTGTCCTAGGACACTCACCAGACACGTGTGTCCAGGATACCTGGTGTCCCAGGACACTCACCAGACACGTGTCCAGGATACATGTTGCTCCAGGATACTCGCCAAAGCTATTACTTAAAAGCTCGGGGGAAAGGGTTGAATTTCTTGATGTGTGATCGTGTGTGTGTGTTAGTTACCATTTTGTCCTAGGCACATGTTGATTAGACACTAGGCGTGTTGTATATGTGCTTGGTGTGTACTCACCTAGTTGTGGTTGCAGGGGTCGAGTCATAGCTCCTGGCCCCGCCTCTTCACTGGCCGCTACTGGGTCACGCTCCCTGCTCCATGAGCTTTATCATACCTCTCCTTAAAGCTATGTATGGAACCTGCCTCCACTACATCGCTTCCCAAGCTATTCCACTTCCCGACCACTCTATGACTGAAGAAATACTTCCTAACATCTCTGTGATTCATTTGAGTCTTCAACTTGCAACTGTGTCCCCTTGTTGTGTGTGTGTGTGTGTGTGTGTGTGTGTGTGTGTGTGTGTGTGTGTGTACATATTCATGTGTTCATGTGCGTAATGAGAATTTTATTATACATGAAAAGCAAGATAGTGTAAGGAGTTCAGACTCTTTAGTGAATCTGACTAAGATACTGAACACCTGCTTCTAGACTGAGGGACTGATTACCTCATCTACTACTGTTTTCTGTGTTTAGTTTTCCAAGAATAAGGGACTGATAACCTCGTTTCCTGTCTTCTGTGTGTTCTGCAAGGCTGAAGGACTGATTATCTGTGTATAGTTCTACAAGCCTAGGGGATTGATTACCTCATCTACTGTTTTCTGTTTATAGTTCTCCAAGGATGAGGGACTGATTACCTATCTACTGTCTTATTTATGTAGTTCTGCAAGGCTCTGGGAGACTGATTACTTCATCTTCTACTATATTCATCTGTCGTGTTTGTATTGAATTGCAAAAGTCACTGGTTGACGAAACATGTAAAGATACTCAGGTGTTGTATGTTTAATTGCCCATCGTCTTGTTAGTATTATACACCATAATTATACTCAGCAAGACAAACTACACTCACCAACATTGCTGTGGAATGGATTGATCGATTGTAACCAGATATAAACATGTAAATAATTCATTACCATTGTAACACTAGGCCCCAGTCCCTGGACCTTTTATATGCCTCTGTAATCTCTCGAGTACGAGCCATAGTATGGGTATGTGGTGTATAATAAAGCTCTTAAACTATTACAGTAACAGGTCCTGTCGGCTAGGACTTAGCAAAGCCGGTCGAATATAGCTAAGAGGTGAAGCCAGGAACTGTGACTCGACATGTGCAAACGCAGCTTGGTGAGCACACGCGTACGCATTCACGCGACCTAACGAACGCGCACACATCTTATATACCAGTTTGAGAGCAGCTCTGTCAGTCCCCTCTGGATATCCAGGTATCGATCAGGTTGGAGGGGAGATCAAAAACTTGGGTCCCGGAGGAGAAAAAGGCGTGTACGATATTTGATGGAATATTCCAACTTGCAGTGTTGATGTGTTGCCGTCTTCTGTGTCGGCCCGGCTTACTCTCTGTACTTACCTATTTATGACCGTGGAGGTTGAGTCTCCGCTCCTGCCCTCAGAATCTTAACCTCATGCGGCAGGTTTCACAGGTTTCCGGTCTCGTGCTCTTAAAACTGTGTATGGGTTTCACTCCGGCTACAATGTGTATGTCCCTTTGAAGTGGCGGACCAGGTGGCTCCTTCAGGAAGGTAGTCGCATAGTGCTGGGCAGGACGTGGGTATTTTTCCCTCCTCCTCCATCAGGGATCGTTGCTTTGAGACCACTTTGTTGATTGACAGTCTGGCACAAAGCTCACCCATAACCACATGTTTTGCAGGTGTTCCTGCCCCCTTCTCTGTGTAGTTTGTGGGACTCAGCTGACTGTGGAACACATTTTAACTGAGCACGACTTCGCTTACTTCGTTGATTTTATAATTTCCGAGGTACCTGTAGGGGCCTCGGTAAACTTTTAAGTGTCTTTTAATATTGACAATTTAATGGAATTTTTAATTGATGCTGGTTATTATAATTTTAGGTATCCAGGAGGGAAGGACCTTCATATGTTTGTCTGAATTCGTTTTTCTTTTCCTCCAACTTTTCGAGTTTCCTTCATAACTCGTGAATCCCTTATTCTGATTCAAAATTTGAAAGCTTGTGTACGGTAACGAGGACCAAATTCTAAGAACAATTGGCGTGAGAAACTGCCCAATGACCAAAGATATTGACTCCATTCTGAGCATTCTGGAATGACTTTCAAAACCCTCAGTGGCGTAGCTTCAAATGTTGAAAAAATGGACCTCATAATTCAGCGATGGTAAAGTTTAAGATTCAAGTGCATAGATGCCAATTTGACCATTTTATGGGTAAAATTGTGTGGTAGTTTGGTGCCCGTTTAATTATAAGGATCAAAACATATGCAGCTAACTCTTGTGAATGTCTTCACTATTTAACAACTGATTATTTAGAAATTCTTACGCACAAATATACACACATGTATACATATTTTTTTTCTTTTGCTGCATTGAATTATTATGACCACTCGCCAATATTCCTTTTGCACGTATTGAGGTAGAGAGGCTGGGCTTGTGGAATAAGAGGATAACTTTCTGGGGTCGCGTAGCCACTGAAACATCTAGTTTCTCATGGGATAGTAAAGAATTTGATAGAAGAAATTCGCGTTTTCAGGGCGTTTTGAAAATTAACGAGGGTTCACTTTATTATTATACGGATATTGATATCTGAGATAAGAAAAAATAATAAAGATTTTTTTTTATGTTCTAATTTGTTATTTTTATTAAAGGAACTGTGATAAGAATTTTCATATGAATACTTGTGAATGTTTCTTCTAATTCACTTCAGATCTTCAGTGCTGATATTTAACTGCATTACTAACTTATGCCGCACTCTGCACTATTCCAATCTCGTTCACTGAGGTAGAGGATCTGGGGTTATGCAGTACTGGGATACCTTTCTAGAATAGCGCAGCGACCGAGATACATCTAGTTTTGTGTGATAGTTGTGTCTTATTCATGCTAGCAGCTTTATTCTTCCTTACATTCTCCTCTTGTGTTCTTCTGTGTGTTGTATTTATTTTTTTTATTGTCAATCGTACTGAGTGATTCACTCCTTCGAAGTACATAACTACCTTGTGATCACTGGTATGGGTACAGTACATACCTGCCTTGTGATCACTGGTATGGGTACAGTACATACCTACCTTGTGATCACTGGTGAATGTACAGTACATACCTACCTTGTGATCACTGGTGAATGTACAGTACATACCTACCTTGTGATCACTGGTGAATGTACAGTATATACCTACCTCGTGATCACTGGTATGTGTACAGTACATACCTACCTTGTGATCACTGGTATGTGTACAGTACATACCTACCTTGTGATCACTGGTATGGGTACAGTACATACCTACCTTGTGATCACTGGTATGTGTACAGTACATACCTACCTCGTGATCACTGGTGAATGTACAGTACATACCTACCTTGTGATCACTGGTATGGGTACAGTACATACCTACCTTGTGATCACTGGTATGTACAGTACATACCTACCTTGTGATCACTGGTGAATGTACAGTACATACCTGCCTTGTGATCACTGGTATGGTACAGTACATACCCCTTACCTTATGTGATCACTGGTGAATGTACAGTACATACCTACCTTGTGATCACTGGTGAATGTACAGTACATACCTACCTTGTGATCACTGGTATGTGTACAGACATACCTACCTTGGATCACTGGTATGGTCAGTCATACTACCTTGTGATCACTGGTATGGTACAGTACATACCTACCTTGTGATCACTGGTATGGGTACAGTACATACCTACCTTGTGATCACTGGTATGGGTACAGTACATACCTACCTTGTGATCACTGGTATGGTACAGTACATACCTACCTGTGATCACTGGTATGGGTACAGTACATACCTACCTTGTGATCACTGGTGTATGTACAGTACATACCTACCTTGTGATCACTGGTATGGGTACAGTACATACCTACCTTGTGATCACTGGTGAATGTACAGTACATACCTACCTTGTGATCACTGGTATGGGTACAGTACATACCTACCTTGTGATCACTGGTATGGGTACAGTACATACCTACCTTGTGATCACTGGTATGGGTACAGTACATACCTACCTTGTGATCACTGGTATGGGTACAGTACATACCTACCTTGTGATCACTGGTGTATGTACAGTACATACCTACCTTGTGATCACTGGTATGGGTACAGTACATACCTACCTTGTGATCACTGGTATGGTACAGTACATACCTACCTTGTGATCACTGGTGAATGTACAGTACATACCTACCTTGTGATCACTGGTATGGGTACAGTACATACCTACCTTGTGATCACTGGTATGTGTACAGTACATACCTACCTTGTGATCACTGGTATGTGTACAGTACATACCTACCTTGTGATCACTGGTATGGGTACAGTACATACCTACCTTGTGATCACTGGTATGTGTACAGTACATACCTACCTTGTGATCACTGGTATGGGTACAGTACATACCTACCTTGTGATCACTGGTATGTGTACAGTACATACCTACCTTGTGATCACTGGTATGTGTACAGTACATACCTACCTTGTGATCACTGGTATGTGTACAGTACATACCTACCTTGTGATCACTGGTATGTGTACAGTACATACCTACCTTGTGATCACTGGTATGGGTACAGTACATACCTACCTTGTGATCACTGGTATGGGTACAGTACATACCTACCTTGTGATCACTGGTATGGTACAGTACATACCTACCTTGTGATCACTGGTATGTGTACAGTACATACCTACCTTGTGATCACTGGTATGGTACAGTACATACCTACCTTGTGATCACTGGTATGGTACAGTACATACCTACCTTGTGATCACTGGTATGGTACAGTACATACCTACCTTGTGATCACTGGTATGGGTACAGTACATACCTACCTTGTGATCACTGGTATGGTACAGTACATACCTACCTTGTGATCACTGGTATGGCAGTACATACCTACCTTGTGATCACTGGTATGGGTACAGTACATACCTACCTTGTGATCACTGGTATGGTACAGTACATACCTACCTTGTGATCACTGGTATGGTACAGTACATACCTACCTTGTGATCACTGGTATGTACAGTACATACCTACCTTGTGATCACTGGTATGTACAGTACATACCTACCTTGTGATCACTGGTATGGTACAGTACATACCTACCTTGTGATCACTGGTATGTGTACAGTACATCCTACCTTGTGATCACTGGTATGTGTACAGTACATACCTACCTTGTGATCACTGGTATGGTACAGTACATACCTACCTTGTGATCACTGGTATGGTACAGTACATACCTACCTTGTGATCACTGGTATGTGTAAGTACATACTACCTTGTGATCACGGTATGGGTACAGTACATACCTACCTGTGACCACTGGTATGGTAATAGGTAATGTGCCAGCTGTGTAGGTTGTTGCCATGGTAGCATGTCTGCCTGCCATGGAGTATGGTATTGCCAGCTGGTATGGTATGTCTGCCAAATGGTAGGGTATGTCTGCCCGCTAATAGGGAATGTCTGCCAGCTGGTAGAGTATGTCTGCCAGCTGGTAGGGTATGTCTGCCAGCTGGTAGGGTATGTCTGCCAGCTGATGTGGTATGTCTGCCAGCTGATGTGGTATGTCTGCCAGCTGGTATGGTATGTCTGGCAGCTGGTAGGGTATGTCTGCTAGCTGGTAGGGTATGTCTGCCTGCTGGTATGGTATGTGTGCCAGCTGGTAGGATATGTCTGCCAGCTGTATGGTATGTCTGCCAGCTGGTAGGTAGTTGCCAGTGGTAGGTATGTGTGCCAGTGTAGGTATGTCTACCAGCTGGTAGGGTATGTCTGCCAGCTGGTATGGTATGTCTGCCAGCTGGTATGGTATGTGCCAAGTGGTAGGGTATGTGTGCCTGGTAGGAGATGTCTACACTGTAGTATGTTCCAGCTGGTATAGTTGTGCAGCTCTTGCAGCACTGCAACAGTGTAGGCTCTGGGAAAGCCTCCATCTATCTTGTCTCTACTTCCATATGTAGATAGTGATGGTCTTTCTTTCAATACCTCTCTTGTACCCTTCTCTTCTCTCTGACTTTCCATTCCACCTTTCCTCATCTGTCTCTCTCCCCCCCCCTTCTCTCTCTCTCTCTCTCTCTCTCTCTCTCTCTCTCTCTCTCTCTCTCTCTCTCTCTCTCTCTCTCTCTCATGCGTTCTATCCCCCTTCTATTAAATTTTATAGCAACAATTACTTTTGAGGATATTATATTGGGGAATGTGGAGTGGTGGCGAGAAATGGGTTGAGGGGTCACAACTGGTGTGGTTTGGGAATGGAAAAGTGGGGTGGTGAGTGGGATAGGGTAGCCAGAAAAGAGTGGGGTGGGGGGTGTAGAACAGGGAGGTCAAAGGGTTCTTGTTTGCCTGGATATGCTGAATGTAGGATTACATTGGATAGGCAGGATGTAGCGTTACAATGGATAGGCAGGATGTAGGATTACATTGGATAGGCAGTATGTAGGGTTACAATGGATAGGCAGGATGTAGGGTTACAATGGATAGGCAGGATGTAGGATTACAATGGATAGGCAGGATGTAGGGTTACAATGAATAGGTAGGATGTAGGATTTCATTGGATAGGCAGGATGTAGGGTTACAATGGATAGGCAGGATGTAGGGTTACAATGGATAGGCAGGATGTAGGGTTACAATGGATAGGCAGGATGTAGGATTACAATGGATAGGCAGGATGTAGGATTACAATGGATAGGCAGGATGTAGGATTACAATGGATAGACAGGATGTAGGATTAAAATGGATAGGTAGGATGTAGGATTACATTGGATAGGCAGGATGTAGGATTACAATGGATAGGCAGGATGTAGGGTTACAATGGATAGGCAGGATGTAGGATTACAATGAATATGTAGGATGTAGGATTTCATTGGATAGGCAGGATGTAGGGTTACAATGGATAGGCAGGATGTAGGATTACTATGGATAGGCAGGATGTAGGATTACAATGAATAGGCAGGATGTAGGGTTAAATGGATAGGTAGGATGTAGGATTACATTGGATAGGCAGGATGTAGGATTACAATGGATAGGCAGGATGTAGGATTACAATGGATAGGCAAGATGTAGGATTACAATGGATAGGCAAGATGTAGGATTACAATGGATAGGCAGGATGTAGGATTACAATGGATAGGTAGGATGTAGGATTACATTGGATAGGCAGGATGTAGGATTACAATGGATAGGCAGGATGTAGGGTTACAATGGATAGGCAGGATGTAGGATTAAAATGGATAGGCAGGATGTAGGATTACAATGAATAGGCAGGATGTAGGATTAAATGGATAGGTAGGATGTAGGATTACATTGGATAGGCAGGATGTAGGATTACAATGGATAGGCAGGATGTAGGGTTACATTGGATAGGCAGGATGTAAGATTGCAATGGATAGGCAGGATGTAGGATTACATTGGATAGGCAGGATGAAGGATTACAATGAATAGGCAGGATGTAGGATTACAATGGATAGGCAGGATGTAGGATTAAAATGGATAGACAGGATGCAGGATTACATTGGATAGGCAGGATGTAGGATTACAATGGATAGGCAGGATGTAGGGTTACAATGGATAGGTAGGATGTAGGATTACTATGGATAGGCAGGATGTAGGATTACAATGAATAGGCAGGATGTAGGATTAAATGGATAGGATGTAGGATTACATTATATAGGCAGGATGTAGGATTACAATGGATAGGCAGGATGTAGGGTTACAATGGATAGGCAGGATGTAAGATTACAATGGATAGGCAGGATGTAGGATTACATTGGATAAACAGGATGAAGGATTACAATGAATAGGCAGGATGTAGGATTAAAATGGATAGATAGGATGTAGGATTACAATGGATAGGTAGGATGTAGGATTAACATGGATAGGCAGGATGTAGGATTAAAATGGATAGATAGGATGTATGATTACAATGGATAGGTAGGATGTAGGATTAACATGGATAGGCAGGATGTAGGATTACAATGGATAGGCAGGATGTATAATTACAATGGATAAGCAGGATGTAGGATTAAAATGGATAGGTAGGATGTAGGATTAAATGGATAGGCAGGATGTAGGATTAAAATGGATAGGCACGATGTAGGATTACAATGGATAGGTAGGATGTAGGATTAAAATGGATAGACAGGATGTAGAATTACAATGAATAGGCAGTATGTAGGATTACAATGGATAGGCAGGATGTAGAATTACAATGGATAAGCAGGATGTAGGATTAAAATGGATAGGCAGGATGTAGGATTACAATGGATAGGTAGGATGTAGGATTACAATGTATAGGCAGGATGTAGGATTAAAATGGATAGGCAGGATGTAGGATTAAAATGGATAGGCAGGATGTAGGATTAAAATGGATAGGCAGGATGTAGGATTAAAATGGATAGGCAGGATGTAGGATTAAAATGGATAGGCAGGATGTAGGATTAAAATGGATAGGCAGGATGTAGGATTAAAATGGATAGGTAGGATGTAGGATTAAAATGGATAGGTTGAAAGTAGGAAAATGGATAGGTTTAATGTAGGATTAAACTGGATAGGGGTCAGTCTATTTGAAATACGGAAGGAGACACTAGCCAGAGAAATAGACAATATCGAACTTAAGCTTAAGGAATCATACAGGAGCCAAGAATCACAGGAAGAACTTAAAGCCATAAATGAAATTGGAAAAACAAAATTCTTACGTTAAATCTAGGCAAAAACCACTTGCAGTATTGGGCTCCTGTTTAAACGAGATGTGACGTACACAGATGACAGCAAAGAAATGAGTGAGATACTGAAGTCCCAATATGAGAGCGTTTAGTGAGCATAGACACAGGGGTTATCCCACAATCACTAAAAACAACAGATTTAGCCCCACTCCACAAAGATGGCAGTAAATAAATTTCATAGAATTATGTCACTAACGTCGTACAACATAAAAATCTTTAAAAGGATTCTAAGAAGCAAGATCGCCAACCACTTGGATACCCAACAATTTCACAACCCAGGGCAGCATGGATTTAGTGCAGGTTGCTCCTGCCTCTCACAACTACTGGACCACTGTGACATGGTCTTGGATGCACTGGAGGACAAACAAAGTGCAGATGTAGTATACACAGACTTTGCGAAAGTCTTCGACAAGTGTGACCATGGTGTAATAGCAAACAAAATGCGTGATAAAGGAATAACAGGAAAAGTGGGTAGATGGATCTATAACTTCCTACACAAAGAGTAATAGTACACAGAGTAAAGTCAGAAGAGGCTACATTGAAAAGCTCTGTTCCACAAGGTACAGTACTCCCATTCTTTTCCTCATCCTCATATCCGACATAGACAGAGATGTAAATCACACCACCGTGTCCTTCTTTGCGGATAACACCCGAATTTTCATGACAGTGTCCACCATCGAAGACACTGCATGTCCTCAAGCAGACATCAACCAAATCTTTAAATGGGCCGCAGAAAACAATATGAAGTTTAATGAAGAGAAATTTCAATTGCTCCGCTATGGAAAATTCGAGGAAATAAAAACTGTATCGGAGTATAAAACAAATTCTAACCACACAATAGAGCGATAAACAAATGTGAAGAACCTGTTAGTAATAAGAATATATAAAAGAAAGAACACTGCAGCAGGCCTACTGGCCCATGCGAGGCAGGTCCAAGTCTCCCACTGGCTTAAGCCAATGCCCAAGCCTAGTCAGGTCAGGTCACATTCACTTAAGGAAAGAGCACGGCATCTGATCTAGTAGCACAAGCTAGTCAGGCCCAACTCACACCCACTCATGTATTTATCTAACATATTTTTAAAACTACACAACGTTTTAGCTTCTATGACGGTATTCGGGAGTTTGTTCCACTCATCCACAACTCTGTTACCAAACCAGTGCTTTCATATATCCTTCCTGAATCTGAATTTTTCCAACTTAAAGCCATTGCTGCGAGTCCTGTCTTGGCTAGATATTTTTAACATGCTATTTACATCCCCTTTATTTATTCCTGTTTTCTATTTATATACCTCAATCATATCCCCCCTAATTCTACGCCTTTCTAGAGAGTGCAGATTCAGGGCCCTCAGTCTATCCTCATAGGGTAATCCTCATAGGGTAATTTCTGAGTCCTATGAAATCAACCAATCGGAAGTCAGGGACAGAGACTTGATTGCCATTATTAGGGTAATTCCATGATATATTAAAACTGAGTGATTTGTGATCGCTTTCCCCAAGCTCATCATTAACCTAAAAATTATTAATTAGCAATTCCCTGCTAGCAAGAACCAAGTCAAGCAGGTTTTAAAAACAATCCTGAATCATATCAAGAAAGTTGCTTGACTCTAAATTTCCTGTCAAATTGCTCCAGTCAATTTGTCTAAAGTTAAAATCTCCCATTAGCACAACATTTTCGTATGTAGATGCCTTACGAATTTCGTCCCATAGAAGTTTACTGCACTCCCTACCAAAGTTTGGGGGCCTGTAAATCACACCCAAGATTAGTTTTTCACGGCACTCGAGAAGCTGTAACCAGAGTCTATGGCTGACGCTTCTAATTTTGTATCTTGTCTAACACAACAATTTAAATTGTCTCTGACTTACATCGCTACTCCACCACCCTTCCTGTTGACCCTATCAGTGTGGAATAATTTATAGCCTTGTATGTAGCATTCAGTAGGCATTTCTCTATCTTTCAGATTGAGCCAGGTCTCTTATAGCAATAATATCTATGCTTCCTGCACTTGCAATTGATCTTAGCTCATCTATCTTATTTCTTACACCTGCTATTAGTATAATAAAGCTTAAAGGAGCTAGTCTCTTGCTGACCTGATCCATTGTCTTTATTTGTAACTTTATGATGAATAATGTCTTTTAAACATTTACTGTTTTCAACCCTAGTGCTGCAACCTGACTGTTTCCCACACACACCCATACCACTATCTTCTATCAATTTAAAGTCCTAGACATGTCAGCAATGGCCCTCTCGATCGAGTTGGCAAATGCTACCACCCCTGCCCCAAAGAGATGTACCCCCATCCCTTGCATACATATCATGTTTGCCATAAAAGTTGCCCCAGTTGGATTGCAAGAACCTTGCAGTATTTGTCTAGCCAGCAATTTGCACCAATTGCTCTAGACAACCATTCATTGCCCACTCCCCTTCTAGGCAAGATACTACATATGATTGGGACCCCTCCCTTAGACCTAATTAAATCTAGCAGTTCTTCTCTCCTGCCCTTCCCATTATCATTTCCACCAGCACTGAGACAGATAATGGGCTTGTTCCCATTACCTGACATGATATTATCCAACCTGTTGACTGTGTCACCAACACCAGCTCCAGGGAAGCACATTCTCTCTCTCACCTCCTTATTCCTATTACAGAAAGCACGGTCCATATATCTTACCTGTAAGTCATCTACCACAAGAATTCGCTTACCTCTATTAGCAGGGAAAGTAGTACCTTTACCTTCACTGGCCACTGGAGTACACTCATCCTGAAGAACAGAGAAGCGATTTCCTACCTTCAAATCTTCTCTCTTAACTTTCCTTATTTTGATGTTCCTGCCATTACTGGGAACCACTAGTCACTTGTAGCAGGTGCTGGACTGCTCCTCACTGCTGGGAGCCTTTTCTTCGTCACCCCCTTCACCCTCTTCGCAGTGAGTGGCAGACTGCACCTCACTGCTGGTAGCCTCATTCCCCTCAACCACTCCAGCCACCTCACACTCACTCCCAAACCCATCGAGGTGAACCTTCAGCCTCCTAATTTCCTCCTGGAGAAGTAGGACCTCCTTCAACACTCTAACCTCAGATTTTAAAACACTGCAGAAGCAAGCCATGGCTTTGTAGCCCTCCACGCTTATCCCCAAAGCAGCTCAGGACCTGTGACCTCTGGTGACCACTGACCACTTTCAAAGATCACAGCAGTGTATCTACCACATCTGATAGGAAAATGATACAATGGATAATGAGAACCTTCGAAACTAGAGATGCCAATCCAGTGATGATTCTCTTCAAATCGCTTGTTCTCTCTAGGCTGGAATATTGCTGTACACTAACGGCCCCTTTCAATGCAGGCGAAATTACAGACCTGGAGAATACAAACAACTTTCACTTCACATATAAGTGTGACTTTGTAAATGGTCCAAGTCGGACCGAAACGTCGTCGTAAGCTCCTCTCTTAAATTGTGGGTTATTTGTGTATTGTTCCAGTCACGGTATTGTGCCTTTTTTTGTTATCTGTGAAATATGATATGTACGGAAAATAATGTGTTAAAATTGAGGCTAAAAACATGACTCACGAAATCGTAATGACACGATTGCAAACAAACATACCATGGGGTTCAACCCGCGGTCACAGAGTTTCAACTCTGTGACCGCGGGTTCGAACCCCACCCGTGGTATGGTTTGAGGCTAAAAGTTTGAGATGGAGGTGAATGTTAACAGCTAATGTGGATGAGTGAATCATGGAGACTAAAATAAGAAATTATCTTTAAACTAGTGGCCAAGATTTCTGAAGTGAAGTGTGCTTAAGTGAGAAATTGTTTTGAAGAGTCCGAGAGACGAGGATAGAGGAGGGACGGAAATGTAAGAGATAGAAGGAGGAGGAAGAGGAAAGTGGGAGAGAGGAAGAGGCTAGAGAAAGACAAAAATGGAGAGAGAGAAAGAGAGATAACATTATCGTCTTTCCACTCTGTTGGGAAAAGTTGTTGACCAGTGTGGGCTGGAGGATAACACTGATAACACTCACACAACATAAAACCCAGCAGCTGCTGTTTCAGATATACTCAGAGATGAACTCTAGCATGTAATGACCTCAGCAAGCTGCACTCTAGTCCCCTCTATCACCATGTATTATCAGACCACCATTTAGAAAATCCCCAACGTATAATATTCCTGAATAGAAGTGACGTACATTTTTTTGCGATTGTTGTAGCGGTGAGGAAACTACATGGAGTTCCCTTTCCAAATATTATACTACCCTTTGAAAAATAAAATAAATCATATTTTCTTCCATTGGCGTGTGTTGACACCTGTGTCAGGCCAGAGAGGCGGCTCACAGTTGTTGTGCCAACACTGGGACATCAGTGCCAGTCTACCGAATAGTTCTTAATATTTATGTACTCTTGTATCTAAGCTCTTGTTGTTATGTACTCTTGTAACTAAGCTCTTGTTGTTATGTACTCTTGTAACTAAGCTCTTGTTGTTGCTATGTACTCTTGTAACTAAGCTCTTGTTGTTGCTATGTACTCTTGTAACTAAGCTCTTGTTGTTGCTATGTACTCTTGTAAATAAGCTCTTGGTAAATTAGACACATATGCAACACTTGGGTATCTTTATTGAGGAAACGTTTCGCCACACAGTGGCTTCATCGGTCCATACAAAGGAAAATCGTTAAGAACAGGAGGAGTCGATGTTGTCAGTCCATCAATCTTGAATTTAATACAGCATATGTGTGAAGAGGTAGCTTATATACTGTAGACAGGAGAGGTGCAGAAGTCGTAGGAGGTGTCACATTTGCCCAATAGGGTTCACTGTTTTCAGGAGGATTCTTGCTAAGACTTCAGAGATGGTGAAGCTGCCTTTGTTTTGTTTAATTGTGTTAGAAACAGCGATAAGTGCTGACTCAAGGCACTTGCGTCTACGGAAATTAGTTTCTTTGATTACTAGTCGGGCGTCTTTGAATTTCATGAGATGATTGTTGGAATTTCGGTGTTGTACGCAGGCGTTGTTCAGGTTATCGTTCCTACATGCATTAATGTGTTCATTGAGGCGTGTTTCGAGGTTTCTTGCTGTTTCTCCTACATAAATTCTGTCACAGCCTCCACAGGGTATAGTGTAGACCCCTGCGTTGACTGGTTCAAGGTGCTTGGATTTTGTCCTGGTTAGATCCTTTATAGAAGTATTGGAAGCGATGGCGACTCTAGTGTTAGCTTGTGCAAATACTTTAGAAATGTTGAATGCAACCTGGCTGTTGGGAAGAATTATAACTTTGTTTGGAGTGGTGTTGACGCGTGGAGAATTAATGATCTGAAGACACTAGAGTCGCCATCGCTTCCAGTACTTCTATAAAGGATCTAACCAGGACAAAATCCAAGCACCTTGAACCAGTCAACGCAGGGGTCTACACTATACCCTGTGGAGGCTGTGACAAAATTTATGTAGGAGAAACAGCAAGAAACCTCGAAACACGCCTCAATGAACACATTAATGCATGTAGGAACGATAACCTGAACAACGCCTGCGTACAACACCGAAATTCCAACAATCATCTCATGAAATTCAAAGACGCCCGACTAGTAATCAAAGAAACTAATTTCCGTAGACGCAAGTGCCTTGAGTCAGCACTTATCGCTGTTTCTAACACAATTAAACAAAACAAAGGCAGCTTCACCATCTCTGAAGTCTTAGCAAGAATCCTCCTGAAAACAGTGAACCCTACCATCACATAGTCTCTCCTGTTAATTCAACACAAGCACTTCGTAAATGTGGAACACTCCTACAGGCCTTCTCTATTCCAACCTCCAGCAGAAATATTTGTCTAACCTATTTTTATACTACCCATGTAATTGTTTTATCACCTTTTACTCATGTGCAAATTGATTGTTCTACCTTATTGTATTACTACTACTACTACGACTTACATCACTATTACTTCTACCACCACTAGTATTACACCTCACTTGGAGAGTATATAAATACCCTCTGTGTCCATGTATCGCTTGTAACGGCTTGAAAAAGCTCCTGGAGAGCGAAACGTTGCCACAATAAAATGTCACATTAGTTGCATTTGTGTCCTTTTACTTAACATATTGTCGGTAATTCTACCAATATTATTACAGGAATTACATTAGCCATCTTCCACATATCAGACACTACACCTGTTTGAAGAGATAAATTAAAAATGTTAGATATTGGTTCACAGAGTTCCATTTTGCATTCCTTGTTTCAGTCGGTCTACTTGTTTCATAACCATTTCGCTAATGACTGTGATATTACATAATTTATCTTCTTCAGGGACACTATAAAAATTAATTACTGGGATATTATTAGTGTCTTCCTGTGTGAAAACCGAGATAAAATAATTATTAAAAATAGAGCACATGTCATTCTCCTTGTCAGTAAGATGCCCATAGTTATTTTTAAGGGGATCTATCTTATCCCTAACTTTTGTTCTATAAACCTGGAAAAAACGTTTTGGGTTAGTTTTTGAATCCCTAGCAACTTTAATTTCATAGTCCCATTTAGCTTTTCTTATACCCTTTTTAACGTCCCTCTTAATGTCAGTATACTGATTTATAAGATGACCCGCACCTCTATTTTTGCGCCTATAAATTCCTTTCTTCTGCCCTAAAAGATATTTGAGCCTATTATTCATCCATTTTGGGTCATTTCTACTTGATCTAATTTCTTTATACAGGATAAATGTTCTTTGGGCAGCCTGTATAGTGTTAAGAAAGCTGTCATATTGATAGCTCTCTTCGTTACCTCATTCCACAGTTGATAAGTGTTCTCTAAGCCCATTATAATCTGCTAAGCGAAAGTTTGGGACTGTTACTGAATTATCCCTACTATCATACATCCATTCAATGCTAAAGGTAATTGACTTGTGGTCGCTTGTGCAGAGTTCCTCTGTAATTTCTAAATTATTAACAAGGGATTCCTTGTTTGCCAGAACCAAGTCAAGTAGGTTATTTCCCCTTGTAGGTTGTCACAAACTGCTTAAAAAAACAATCCTGAACTACTTCTAAAAAGTCGTTAGATTCTAAATTCCCTGTCAAGAAATTCCAAACAATCTGACTAAAGTTAAAGTCCCCTAGAATTACAACGTTATCGTGCCTTGTGGCCTTAACAATTTCCTCCCAGAGTAGTCTCCCTTGTTCCCTATCTAAGTTTGGAGGACGATATATCACGCCTAAAATCAATTTTTCACACCCCTCTGAAAATTCTATCCAGACAGACTCTGTATGTATTATTTCAGACTTTATACCCGTTTTTATGCAACAATTTAAATGATCACGGACATAGAGTGCCACCCCACCCCCCTTCCCGATACTTCTATCTACTTAGAACAATTTAAAACCCTGGATGTGACATTCAGCAGGCATGTCCCGATTTTTCATATTAAACCATGTCTCAGTTATTGCAAAAACATCAATGTTATCTGCACTAGCAAGTAATCTCAACTCGCCCATCTTATTCCTAGCACTACGACAATTGGTGTAATATACATTTAAAGACCCTCCTATCTCTTTACCCTTCCTGCTCATTTCAGTTTTTCCACTATACCTATTACTGTCCTTGTCATCTAGTGCCACTGTCTTTCCAGTATCCACCTTATTCTGCCTATTACTAGTTTTCCTAGAACTTATATTACTATACTGGGACTTCACTGTTTTCCCCCCAAAACCCATACCACTAACTATTTCTAGTTTAAAGCCCAAACAGCTCCCTCCATTGCAGTTGCCAGTGCCCCCACCACAGACCTGGATAAGTGAACCCCATCCCTGGCATACATGTCATTTCTGCCATAGAAGAGGTCCCAGTTGTCAATGAATGCTACTGCATTTTCCTTACAGTATTTGTCCAGCCAGCAATTGACACCAATTGCCCTGGACAGCCATTCATTTCCAACTCCTCTCCTTGGCAAAATACCACATATGACAGGGTTCCCACCCTTCTTCCTAATTATGTCTATTGCTGACCTAAACCTGCTAGTCAGGTCCTCACTCCTACGTCTGCCAACATCGTTGCCTCCAGCACTGAGACAGATAATAGGATTGCTCCCATTACCTCTCATGATGTCGTCCAGACGGCTAACAATATCCTCCATCCCAGCCCCAGGAAAGCAAACCCTCTGTCTCCTACTCCTATCCTTCAAACAGAAGACCCTATCCATGTACCTAACCTGGCTGTCCCCAACAACAACAATGTTTTTACCTTCCTTGGTGTCGTTCGTCGTGACGCTCCCAGAAGTCGACTCACATTCATCGGGTAGCACAGAGAATCGGTTCGATGTTTCCACAACAGTTTCCTGGATTTTCGTTGATTCTACCTCTCAATCCGTCCTCTTGATCCTTAACTTTGTCCCATGCATTCCAGCCACTGTCCAGGTTCCTTTCTTGACTTGAGGATTCTCAACAGGAATCCTCTTGTTTTCCTCAGTCAGTCGCTGTATCTCAAGCGGATAAATGCGGACACTGAACCATGGCTCAGAATCCTGATCGAGTTGCTTAGCAGCGTGTGCTCCGCCTGGACCCAGGTCTTTCTATACATTCCGCTAGCTCATCACTTCGCCGTTACTCTCCACCTCATTGACATCCTTCGCACCTTTCCAGTCGAAATAAAACCGTATCTCCAGTTATTTCGGGAGCAGCTGATGCCATTGGTGGACGGTGAGGGAATAAAATTGTTCCTGCCAGAGAAAATACTGGTGAAGGTGACGGAGTATATCGGTTGGCTACTATCGCAGGCCGATTCTTCTCATTTGTTTTGGGTGATAAATACGTTCTCTACCCATACCAAAGTGACACATGAGGTGATCCAAGCCGACTACGATTACTTCCAGAAGTGTTCTTCGAACCTGGAGGTGAAGTCAACCATTGTAACTGAGCTCCTGCGGGTGCCGAACCGCTTCACTTGCGCTGTGTTCTTTGAGATGGTGCATAAGTTGTCCTCCAGGTCGGAGGTGCCGCACTTGGGCATCGTCTGCCGCTGGTACTGTACGGTCATCTCCAGCGGCTTCACCTTCGACGCTTCAACCTTCTTTGTGACGGGTGAAGATGGAAAGGTATTGTCCTTGGAGCATCTCTTCCAGAGATTCCAGCGCCAAAGTAACCTACTGTACCTTCAGGTGCTCACTTATACCTTAATGAACAGTGAGAGATCCAGAAGCTACGTGAAAGAGAGCCACACATTAAAACTAGGTTTCTATATAGAAAAGAAGGAAAATGTATCGAAAAACTAGGATTTTGTATAGAAAATAAGGTTTCTATATAGAAAAGAAGGAAAATGTATCGAAAAACTAGGATTTTGTATAGAAAATAAGGTTTCTATATAGAAAAGAAGGAAAATGTATGGAAAAACTAGGATTTTCTATACAAAACTAGGTTTCTATATAGAAAAGAAGGAAAAATTATCGAAAAATTAGCTCTCAGCTCTCAAACTCTCTAACATCACCTCTCCTAACACCAGAGGCGCCGCTGTTCTTCTAACCTTCTGCACATTTCTAGCAGACTGCGACAAACAAGAAGTCGCGGATGACGTCTACCTGTGGGTGACAGAATCTCCAGAGGACCTGGATCGTATGTCGTGGAGTTGTTGAGGCTGACCGCGATAGAAGTCCTGCGTCTCAAGGAGGGAGGATGTTTCTACCGTCAAAGGCTGTGACGTCACCGCCTTCTACTGATGACTTACCTGCGTTTCAGTATTCACTGATACTTTTTTCTCTCTCTTAAGGCAGTATGTCAGTTTCAAGATTCACCTCTCACATAATCTCTTCCCACCCATCGTATGCCAGCTGACCTCGCTCTACACACTCTCTTAACCCACCTCACTTAACCTCACTCCTAGGCAACCACGCCTCGCTTCAATCTACTCTTTAGCCCATCTTTCCTCACCATCTTAATCAGACCCCCACCTTACTTCTCTACAACCCCACCGTACCTCCTCTACTACTCACCCCCACCCTAATCAACCACACCCCGCTCTAACCCCACCTCCCTCTAGTCTACACGAAGCCACCTTAGCTCATCCTACACTAGCCCGCCTCACCCTAACTCACCCAAAAACCTCACTCTAAATCAGCCCACCTCACCCTAACCCATCCAACAAGACTGTAACCCTAAGCCTGCGCAACTCACCCCTAACCCACCCCACCCCAGCCCAATTCTCCGTTTGTCTGCCCGAAAATTGAATTTTGATCCACATAAAACCCTTATTTTCTCTCCCTATTCAAACTGCAATTTAAAAATATTCCTCCCTTTGGGTATTTTCTTTTTTCCTTCATTTTTAATGTGGAGGAATGAAGTGCAGCGGTTAGATAAGTCAAAAAGGACACGCTGAACTTAGTATTTAAAAGGGACGATTTTGCACTCTGCAAGCGCAGTATTTTGGATCATTTGTGATATTTGCTACGTTGCTATGTAAAGCCTGGCCCCAGCATGCCGCTGTAAAACTGATAATTAACAGAGGATAAAAAAATGTGAGAGCAGAACTGTTTCATGTGAGTATTAATGAAGGTTCATGTAATATTAAGTGTATATCAGAGGCACCACCCTCGGCACTCACGGCTTTTCAGGGAAGTCCAAGCTTACTTCTCTATGCTATCACATTTTAATTTAGTTCACTTTTTTATTATATCTTCACTTCTTCCCCGTTTATTCCTTCCGTCTCATTTCTCATGTGTCTCCATCCTCCCCGCTCTTTTGTAGCTTTTTTCCCTGTCTTCTCCACCCCTCCTTTCTCATTACCACTTAATCCGTTGCATTCCATTTACTTCATTGCTCCCAGATACTTACCTCTTCCCTTTTCCCCCAAGTTTATTTTCCTTATCCTCTCTTTCTGTTCATTTCCTCCTGTTCCCTTCCCTCCCGCCTACTGTTCCTTCTCTCCACTTTCCCCTCTCATTACCCTACAGATCTGTTCCCCTACAATTTATTCTGTCTGTCTGTCTCTTTCTCTCTCTCTTTCATTCTCTCTCTTTCTCTGTGGCATAGAATCTTATTTTTTCACTTAATTTTCTTCCTCTACCACTGCTTGATCTCTCTCCTTTCTTCGTCTCTCCACGTAGTGCCTTTTCCTTGATTCTCTCTCTCTCTCTCTCTCTCTCTCTCTCTCTCTCTCTCTCTCTCTCTCTATCTTGCACCTCCTTCTTTACGGTGTACCTTTCAGTGTTTGTAATTATTGAACTATCGCACATTGAACGTATAAGTTTGAAAATTGGCTTGACTGGCACCTGATACCAGAGTCAGTATGCAGACCAAAAAATAATAACTTCCAATAAAAACTCTCTCTCTACTTATCATACATGTTTTAACATTACCCAATAGTTCTAAAACACACTGTTTCTTCTCTTAGTTTTACTTCATTCACCTTCCACAACGTCAAGAAATATCTAACATTATTTTTTTTCGTAGTATAGAGTGAAGCTTTCTGATTTGACTTGTTCATGGCACAAAGATATTCTTGTATACTTTTTCATATTATTTTCTGTATTTCTTATTACCACAAAAATGGTATAAATTAGCGACAAGTTGATGTATTAGACAATTGTGACACATGGTAGCTTTATTTAGATGACTTCACCACCAATCAGTAGCTATGTATTTGTTGAGTTGGTGTGTCTTCTATCATTGTAATGGCATCCCACGAGAGTATTAGTAAGGCCTTTACTCTGGCCTCCCACGAGGGCATTTGCAGTGCCTTTAGTTTTTCTTTGTAAAACAATTTTCAATTCAGGAACCCATTTTATGTTATGTCTCTGAACTTTGTCTCTTTTAAACTGTTTGAGGCGCGGGCATTATACTTCAGCCATGTGCTTCAGTTCCGAGCACTGATTCTTGTTGGTTCCCACTAGTAACATCATGGTGACCATTGATTCTTGTTGGATCCCACTAGTAACATCATGGTGATCACTGATTCTTGTGGGATTCCACTAGTAACATCATGGTGACCACTGATCCTTGTGGGATCCCACTAGTAACATCATGGTGACCATTGATTCTTGTTGGATCCCACTAGTAAGATCATGGTGATCACTGATTCTTGTGGGATCCCACTAGTAAGATCATGGTGACCACTGATCCTTGTGGGATCCCACTAGTAAGATCATGGTGACCACTGATCCTTGTGGGATCCCACTAGTAAGATCATGGTGACCACTGATCCTTGTGGGATCTCACTAGTAACATCATGGAGACCACTGATCCTTGTAGGATCCCACTAGTAACATCATGGTAACCACTGATCCTTGTGGGATCCCACTAGTAACATCATGGTGACCACTGATCCTTGTGGGATCCCACTAGTAACATCATGGTGACCACTGATCCTTGTATTATCCTTTTGGATCCCACTAAAATCCTTAATGAAGCCAGTGCTGATCCTTGTGGGACCTCAGTAATGACGTTACACCGTTAAGATTTTTTTTTCACTTAGCATTTTTCGAAGAGATCCCTCCTCTCTTGCAATAATTTACCTTTTGCAACTATAACAACAAACAACTTTATCTCAGTGTGTAATCTGCCCATGTTTATCTTCATCATTGATAACTATTATTTATATACTTATCAAAATCATTAAAATGGATACAGATAATTTATTTTACTTAAAATTAAAGTGCACATTATTTAGTAAGATTTTACCCTACACATTTTTTCTCCACATTTTTCTAATTATTTTTAATCTCTAATGTTTTAAGAATTACTTTTAGTGAAACATGTCTACAGAATCGAGCATCTTCCCTATTCTGTTGTTCTATATTGGTTCTATATTTATCATTTTCCATTGTTATGCCAATTTACATAATTTTAATAGTCTCAGAAAATAATAGAGCAAGGCGGTTGGCTTGTACACCTTGGCTTCAAAACCCACGATGATACCTCATCTGGGTCAACTGCTTTATTTTTGTAAATTTCCATTAATAATTTCTAAGTTTCATCTCTGATTTTTTTTTCGAAGGAGAGCTCACTTAATTTTTCTATTACCTCTTTCATGTTCGGTTCTTTGAATGTCATCTCTTGTAAACCTTCTTAGAGCATTTTAATGAAGCATCTTGCATATCTTAATGTTGAGAAAGAAGACTAGTAAGTGTGTAAATATATATTTATTGTGTCTGTGCCATGTTAATACAACACTGTTATCTGTTTTACTCTTATCTAGTCATCTTACATTGCATCTTTATTATTTATAATTACAAGTGTTAACATTGATCCTTCCTCTCTTATTATTATTATTATTATTATTATTATTATTATTATTATTATTATTTTGATTATTATTTTGATTATTATTTTGATTATTAAATATATTAAAATAATTATTATTAGTATTAGTATTAGTAATAGTAATTGTATTATTATTATTATTTTTAATACATCGGCCGGGTCCCCCCAAGGCAGGTGATCCGAAAAAGAAGAAACACTTTCATCATTCACTTCATCATCATCATCATTATTCACTTCATCATCATCATCATTATTATTATTATTATTATTATTATTATTATTATTATTATTATTATCATCATCATCATCATCTAACACCTGCCATATTCCCCCTATTATAGGGTTACTCTAAAAAGGAAATACATTTACCATCTCTCATACCATGGCTCTTTTGCCAGCTATTTAATATATTGCACAAATTTCTTTACCAAGATTTTATGATTTTTTTCCCATCCATAACTCGTCTATTATTTAAAGTCTTAATTTTTCTTATTCTTAGTATATAAATACTTTGTTAGTTTATTTGGTGTGGTGTTAGTTTTCTGTCCCAGTGTCACTTGTACTGTCTCTCCAGCACTAGTGTGTACCTGTCTTGTCTGTGGTCTGCTTCCCTCTCCTGTCCCTCACGCTCACCTGTCTCTAGTCTTCTCTCTCCCTCGCCCTTTCTTTCGCTGATTCCATTTTCTGTCTTCCTTCCATCGCTTCCCCTGTCGACCGCTTGTTAGGGAAAATCCCGCTATGTCCCTCATTTCCCTTAGATACGAATCCCTTGATGCTCCTTTACTGGGGGACGAGGAAAATTCCCTAAAGTTTGAGTGAACCCATCTCTCTCCCCTCCCTCCCTCCCTCCCTCCTTCCCTCTCTCTGTCTCTGTCTCTCTGTGTCTGTCTGTCTGTCTGTATGTCTGTCTGTCTGTCTGTCTCTCTCTCTCTCTCTCTCTCTCTCTCTCTCTCTCTCTCTCTCTCTCTACCATTACCCTCCTCGTTCTTTTATCTGCTTTTCCTTTACGTCCTGCTCTGTTCATCCTGGTCTTTACTTCCTTCCCTCTCGTCTTCTCCCTTTCTCTTAGCCATACTTTCTCTCGTTTTCTCCATTTCTCTTAACCACACTTTCTCTCGTCTTCTCTCTTTCTCTTAACCACACTTTCTCTCGTCTTCTCCTTTTATCTTAATCTCACTTTCTCTCGCCTTCTCCCTTTCTCTTAACCTCACTCCCTCACTACTCTCCCTCTTTCTTTCCCTGACCTTACCTTCCTCTTCCATCTCTCCTGTAAATTCCATGCTGTTATTCCAATTTGGTGTGTATATCCCCCCCCCCATCGTTTTTCACTTCGACAGTTGCCGGAGTGGACGATGGGGAGAGAGCCTTCTGCTCTTCTAGTCTTGATTCGTACACCTAGAAAATACACCATAGTTCTAGATGCAGATAGAAGCAGATAGTTCTCAGCAGATAGTCTCTGTGTAGACTTCCAAGTATTCTGCTCCCTGTCTTTGCCCTGTACTACCCTCTCTCTCTCTCTCTCTCTCTCTCTCTCTCTCTCTCTCTCTCTCTCTCTCTCTCTCTCTCTCATTCTCCGGCGCGCCATTTGCCTCTGACAGGTGAGTAACAATCTTATTTTACTGTGGAACTGTTGTTGAGCATTTTCCATAATGCTAATACAAGGTGCCTTGGGTAGAGTGGCAGTCTCATTAGTGCCAGGGTGCCAGAGTCACTCTCCCTCCCGCCGTGTTTAATATTGCAGCTACCAGTGCCAAAATTACTCTCCCTCTTACCCTCTATAATAATGAAGACACGGTGCCAAAGTTGCTCCTCTCTGATCATGTATTATAATGGTGCTACGGGGGTTAAAATTACACCCGTGGCACCATTAAGTGTAAAAGTTACACTTAATGTGTGAAGGGTGTAAAAATATACTTAATGGTGCCATACATGCTAAAATTACACTTAATGGTGCAAAATGTGCTAAAATTTTACTTAAAGGTGCCATATGTGGAAAAATATCACTTAATGGTGTCATGGGTGCCAAAGTTACTTTTCTCATACCTTGCATTATTAAACGCTTCTAAAATACTCATTTGTTATTTTCGAAGACGCACGAAGAAGACTAAATAAGTCCAACTTTCCTACTGAGACGCACGTAAACAGAGAAACTTTGTAAAGCGACCTAGACACGGCAAGACGTTACATAAAAAGACGCTTCGCTCACAGAGAACTTTATAAAGCCTTTGATTTACTATATATACTTCACATTTTGTGATGTCAGCAATTTCGTCAGCCAGAGATTTGGGTAAAGGTATTAGAAGATAACGATAGGAGGAGGGGCTATTGCAAGAGTAGGAGGAGGGGCTATTGCAAGAGTAGGAGGAGGGGCTATTGCAAGAGTAGGAGGAGGGGCTATTGCAAGAGTAGGAGGAGGGGCTATTGCAAGAGTAGGAGGAGGGGCTATTGCAAGAGTAGGAGGAGGGGCTATTGGAAGAGTAGGAGGAGGGGCTATTGGAAGAGTAGGAGGAGGGGCTATTGCAAGAGTAGGAGGAGGGGCTATTGCAAGAGTAGGAGGAGGGGCTATTGCAAGAGTAGGAGGAGGGGCTATTGGAAGAGTAGGAGGAGGGGCTATTGGAAGAGTAGGAGGAGGGGCTATTGCAAGATAGGAGGAGGGGCTATTGCAAGATTAGGAGGAGGGGCTATTGCAAGAGTAGAAGGAGGGGCTATTGCAAGAGTAGGAGGAGGGGCTATTGCAGAGAGAAGGAGGGGCTATTGCAAGAGTAGGAGGAGGGCTATTGCAGAGTAGGAGGAGGGGCTATTGCAAGAGTAGGAGGGGCTATTGCAAGAGTAGGAGGAGGGGCTATTGCAAGAGTAGGAGGAGGGGCTATTGCAAGAGTAGGAGGAGGGGCTATTGCAAGAGTAGGAGGAATGGGCTTGGTAACAGTAATGGTGTGCAGTGCCGAGAAGTTAACGAATGAGACAGATGCAACACCTGGGTCTCTCTCTTCTGAAGTTGTTTCGCCAGTCAGTGTCCTTATCAGTAATGTATTGAGCTGATAAAGCCGATGGTTGACAAAATGTCTTCAGAATAAAGATTCGCAACTGTTACACATGTGTCTTATTTATTAGCAAAGGAGAAACGAGTATTAGTGGATGAAAATTCGAGGAAAGAGTTGAGTAATGTTTTAACTGTCATTTTCACGTGGAATATAAGCTTTGATCACTTATTTTTTTTTTTTTTTGGGGGAATAAAGTTAAACGTTTCGCCCAAGGCTAAGCTACATCAAGTACACAGGAATGAATTGTGTTTTGTTTGGCCTGTCATGCTAGATTATTATTATTTTCACTAATATTCTCATTAACCTCATTTGATATATACATTGAGAGGTGTATTTGATACTATATACATTGAGAGGTGTATTTGATACTATATACATTGAGAGGTGTATTTGATACTATATACATTGAGAGGTGTATTTGATACTATATATACATTGAGAGGTGTATTTGATACTATATACATTGAGAGGTGTATTTGATACTATATACATTGAGAGGTGTATTTGATACTATATACATTGAGAGGTGTATTTGATACTATATATACATTGAGAGGTGTATTTGATACTATATACATTGAGAGGTGTATTTGATACTATATACATTGAGAGGTGTATTTGATACTATATACATTGAGAGGTGTATTTGATACTATATACATTGAGAGGTGTATTTGATACTATATACATTGAGAGGTGTATTTGATACTATATACATTGAGAGGTGTATTTGATACTATATAGCATTGAGAGGTGTATTTGATACTATATAATTGAGAGGTGTATTTGATACTATATACATTGAGAGTATTTATACATATACATTGAGGTGTATTTGATACTATATACATTGAGAGGTGTATTTGATACTATATACATTGAGAGGTGTATTTGATACTATATACATTGAGAGGTGTATTTGATACTATATACATTGAGAGGTGTATTTCTCGCAGAGTTTACGTCCTGTGAGTTAACTTCAATACCTTTTTTAGGGATTAAAATATTGTTGTCTGATGGTGAAAATATTACGTGTAGCCATAATGGGCCTAGTGTAATTGATAGGCTTAAACACCCATTAAGTAACCAACGTAATTAACTTGTGGAAGCAGGTCACAAGGTGACTGCATCACCAGCGTCAAGGATCTGGCTACTCCTTACCATGTAATTAATAACCAAACAAGGAACTAAATACGAATTTTCTGCTTTTGAGTTGATTTACTCTTCTTTGAAACGGTGGACGAGTTAAAAAAAAAAAAAGCTCATATCAGCCAGGCCAGGGAACAGTATGCAACACACATGATGTATACACCTTCAGGTGTATGTCTCTTAGTGTGTATACACTGAAAGTTTACTCCAGTCCCTATTTTAGGAATTAAAGTATTCTTGGCTGGTTGTGTACAGGTAACATGCAAAAGGACACAAATGCAACTAATGTGACATTTTATTGTGGCAACGTTTCGCTCTCCAGGAGCTTTATCGAGCGAAACGTTGCCACAATAAAATGTCACATTAGTTGCATTTGTGTCCTTTATTAATACAATATTAATACAGGTGATGTGCAGTCTTAATGACCCTTGTGTAGTCGATAAGTTTGAAACCTCATTAACTCATCAGGCAAAGATAACAATGCTGTTTGTATCTGGCAGTGACTCGTATTTTAGATATTTTTTCTTATATTTATAATAATTTCCTTCACAGATATTTCTTGCATCTCAGTTTTTAATAAATTCGTTTTTTATAAATTTTTTTCCGATATTGTGTTGATGAATGTTGGTGAGGAGTTTGTGAGTGTTTGTGAGGCTGGTAGTGAGAAGCATCCTACCCACTACCAGTGTTTTGATCACCGCTTCAAAGATTTCACTATTTATTATGGAACGGAATATATCTTGCTGCCTCTGTCTCTCTCTCCTATCCCCTCCCCAACGCCCCTTTCCCTATCTATTCCCTTCCCCTCCCACTCTCCCCATCACTCAGATCTTTTTGTGGTTGTATCAAAACTCTCCTCGGCAATAAGAGATGAAAGTATCTTTGTGAATACTCTGGAAAGAACATCGTATCATATGTTTATGATTTTTTCTTCTTTTTCCCTTAATGTTTTTGTGAGAAAGATGTTCATCTTTTACTGCTGCTGGTCTCCCCATTGTTCCAACACTGAATTATATTATTTTATCACACACACACACACACACACACACACACACACACACACACCTTTGATATACCTTTGAAGAGTTTCGAGAGTTTATCTACTCTCTGAGCCCGGCCATGGGCCAGGCTCGTCTGGTGCTTGAATGGTCAACCAGGCTGTTGCTGCTGGAGGCCCGCTGCCCCACATATCCATCACAGCCTGGTTGATCTGGCACCCGATGAAGATAGTTGTCCAGTTTCCCCTTGAAGGCTTCTACACTGGTTCCAGCCGTGTTTCGGATATCTTCTGGTAAGATGTTGAATAGTCTGGGACCCCGGATGTTGATACAATGCTCCCGTATTGTCCCCACCACACCCTGCTCCTCACTGGGTTTATTTTACACTTTCTCCCATATCTCTCACTCCAGTATGTTGTTATGGCAGTGTGCAGATTTGGGACAGGCCCTCAAGTACTTTCCAGTATATATTATCATGTATCTCTCTCTCCTCCGCTCCAATGAGTACATGTTCAAGACTTGAAGGCGTTCCCAATAATTTAGATGTTTCAATGACTCATTGTGAGCCGTAAACGATCTCTGAATTTGTTCCAGCTCTGATATTTCTCCTGCCCTGAACGGGGTCGTCAGCACAGAGCAGTATTCTAAGTGAGGGAGCACTAGCGATTTGAAGAGTGCCACCATCGGCATTATTTCCCTTGTTTTGAAAGTTCTCAATACCCACCCCGTCATCTTCCTGGCTGTTGTGATCTTTGTCTTGTAATGGTTTTTAAAAGACAGATCAGCAGACATAATTATTCAAAAGTCCTTTACGTGTTCCTTTCGTTCTATGTGGTGACCCTCTTGCGTTTTGTATATAGTGTTCCTTTTGAGTTCTTCATTTTTTCCATACCTAAGCAGCTGAAATTTATCACCATTGAACGTCATGTTGTTCTCCACTGCCCATTGGAAGACCCTGCTTATGTCCTCCTGTAATTTTTCAGTGTCCTCTACCGTAGTGACTTTCATGCTTATTTTAGTGTCATCTGCAAATGATGATACAAAAGTGTGCTGGGTGTTTTTATCTATGTCTGCTATGAGGATGAGAAACAGCAGAGGTGCCAGGACAGTGCCTTGGGGCACTGAGCTTTTGACCTCCCTGATGCTGGATCTTGCCCTGTTCACACACATACACACTCACCTAGAAAGACACAAGCTTATAAACGACAACCAGCACGGTTTCAGGGAAGGAAAATCCTGTGTCACAAACCTACTGGAGTTTTATGACAAGGTAACAGAAGTAAGACACGAGAGAGAGGGGTGGATAGACTGCATTTTCTTGGACTGCAAGAGGGTTCGACACAGTTCCTCACAAGAGGTTACTGCAAAAGCTAGATGATCAGGCACACGTAACAGGAAAGGCACTGCAATGGATCAGAGAATATCTGACAGGGAGGCAACAACGAGTCATGGTACGTGACGAGGTGTCAGAGTGGGCACCTGTGGCGAGTGGGGTTCCACAAGGGTCAGTCCTAGGACCTGTACTGTTTTTGGTATATGTGAATGATATAACGGAAGGGATATACTCAGAAGTGTCACTGTTTGCAGATGATGTGAAGTTAATGAGAAGAATTAAATCAGTCGAGGATCAGGCAGGACTACAAAGAGACCTGGACAGGCTACAAGCCTGGTCCAGTAACTGGCTCCTTGAATTTAACCCTGCCAAATGTAAAGTCATGAAGATCGGGGAAGGGCAAAGAAGACCGCACACAGAGTATAGTCTAGGTGGCCAAAGACTGCAAACCTCACTCAAGGAAAAAGATCTTGGGGTGAGTATAATACCGAGCACATCTCCTGAGGCACACATCAATCAGATAACTGCTGCAGCATACGGGCGTCTGGCAAACCTAAGAATAGCGTTCCAATACCTCACTAAGAAATCGTTCAAGACTCTGTACACCATATACGTCAGGCCCATACTGGAGTATGCAGCACCAGTTTGGAACCCACACCTGGTCAAACACGTCAAGAAATTAGAGAAAGTGCAAAGGTTTGCAACAAGACTAGTCCCAGAGCTAAGGGGATTGTCCTACGAGAAAGGTTAAGGGAAATCGGCCTGACGACACTAGAGGACAGGAGGGTTAGGGGAGACATGATAACGACATATAAAATACTGCGAGGAATAGATAAGGTGGACAGAGACAAGATGTTCCAGAGAGGGTACACATAAACAAGGGGTCACAATTGGAAGTTGAAGACTCCTATGAGTCAAAGGGATGTTAGGAAGTATTTCTTCAGTCATAGAGTTGTCAGTAAGTGGAATAGCCTAGAAAGCGACGTAGTGGAGGCAGGAACCATACATAGTTTTAAGACGAGGTTTGATAAAGCTCATGGAGCAGGGAGAGAGAGGACCTAGTAGCAATCAGTGGGTCAGGAGCTATAAATCGACCCCTGCAACCACAAATAGGTGAGTACAAATAGATGAGTATACACACACACACACACATATACACACGCACACACAGACAAACACACACATATACACACGCACACACAGACAAACACAGACACACAGACACACACACACACACACACACACACAAACACACAAACACACGCACACGCACACAAAGGTGTAGAGACGCCAAAACCAAGGTGTGTATGAGAATGTAAGAAGTATAGAAGGCAAAGAACCCAGGAGAATAAGGAGAGCAGTCGTTAAGCCAGAAACGAATATGCACAGGTAAGAAGGGAGGCCCAACGACAGTACGAAAATGACATAGCAGCGAAAGCCAAATTTGACTCGAAGCTGTTGTACAGCCACATCAGGGGAAAGACAACAGTCAGGGACCAGGTGATCAGGCTGAGGAAGGAAGGAGGGAAGATCACAAGAAACGACCTCGAAGTATGTGAGGAACTCCGCATGAGATTCAAAGAAGTGTTCACAGAGGAGACAGAAGGGACTCCAGAGAGACGAAGAGGTGGGGTACAACATCAAGTGTTGGACACAATACATGCAACCGAGGAAAAAGTGAAGAGGCTGCTAAGCGAGCTAGACACCTCAAAGGCAATGGGGAGAAAACACGAAGCATTAAACTACAGATCAGGTTATCAGGAGGAGAGTGCTGGAGCACCTAGAAAGGAATGAGCTAATCAACGACAGAAAGCACGGTTTCAGGGACGAGAAATCCTGTCACAAACCTACTGAAGTTCTATGACAGGGTGACAGCAGTAAGACAAGAGACAGTGGGGTGGGTAGACTGCATTTTGGTGGACTGTAAGAAGGCTTTTGACACAGTTCCACACAGGAGATTAGTACATAAGCTGGAGGACCAGGCAGGTATAACAGAAAAGGCACTGCAATGAATCAGGGAATACCTGTCGGGAAGACATTAGAGAGTCATGGTACTTGGCGAGGTGTCAGAGTGGGCGCCTGTGACGAGCGGGGTTCCACAGGGGTCAGTCCTAGGACCGGTGCTGTTTCTGGTAATTGTGAACGACATGACGGAAGGAATAGACTCCGAAGTGTCCCTGTTTGCAGATGATGTGAAGTTGATGAGAAGAATTCAATCGGACGAGGACCAGGCAGAACTACAAAGGGATCTGGATAAACTGCAAGCCTGGTCCAGAAACTGACTCCAGGAGTTCAACCCCACCAAGTGCAAAGTCATGAAGATTGGGGAAGGGCAAAGAAGACCGCAGACGGAGTACAGTCTAGGGGGCCAGAGACTACAAACCTCACTCAAGGAAAAAGATCTTGGGGTGAGTATAACACCAGGCACATCTCCTGAGGCGCACATCAACCAAATAACAGCTGCAGCATACGGGTGCCTAGCAAACCTAAGAACAGCATTTAAACATCTTAATAAAGAATCGTTCAGGACCCTGTACACTGTGTACGTTAGGCCCATACTGGAGTATGCATCACAAGTTTGGAACCCACACCTAGCCAAGCACGTAAAGAAACTAGAGAAAGTGAAAGGTTTGCAACAAGACTAGTCCCGGAGCTAAGGGGTATGTCCTACGAGGAGAGGTTAAGGGAAATCGACCTGACGACACTGGAGGACAGGAGAGATAGGGAGGACATGATAACGACATATAAAATACTGAGAGGAATTTACAAGGTGGACAGGGACAGAATATTCAAGAGATGGGACACAGCAACAAGGGGACACAGTTGGAAGTTGAAGACTCAGATGAATCACAGGGATGTTAGGAAGTATTTCTTCAGTCACAGAGTGGTCGGGAAGTGGAATAGTTTGGGAAGCGATGTAGTGGAGGCAGGTTCCATACATAGCTTTAAGAATAGGTATGATAAAGCTCATGGCGCAGGGAGAGTGACCCAGTAGCGGCCAGTGTAGAGCCGGGGCCAGGAGCTATGTCTAGACCCCTGCAACCACAACTAGGTGAGTACATTTATATATATATATATATATATTTATATTTTATTAACACATCGGCCGTTTCCCACCAAGGCAGGGTGGCCCGAAAAAGAAAAACTTTCATCATCATTCACTCCATCACTGTCTTGCCAGAGGGGTGCTTTACACCACAGCTATAAAACTGCAACATTAACACCCCTCCTTCAAAGTGCAAATACTGACTGTTACGGAGGTATTAATGTATCACACATCTTCACCATGCTCAGACACCCTATAAATATTCAATCATCTTCGTCAGGCTCAGAAACCCCATAAATATTTGAAGGCGGCCATGAAGGCTGCTTGAGTCTGTATGTTTCCCGCTAGAGTCATCCCTTCTCTAAGTGGAAATAACATGCAAATTAGTTGATGGGAGCAGCTGTGATCAGGCAGTGCACCGCTCCTTCATGCACCTCTGGACATTCTTCAGCAGGTTATCTTTCCATCTACTTCAAAGACAAGCTCGTCTTCGGTCAGACTCAGACATTGCCATAAAAATCTACTTTACCTTCACTCGCCCCATGTTGTCTTTCTACAAGTATGGTGACATTGTGATTCAGTGATGACCCACTAAACTGTAACATTCACACCCGCTTAACAAGTGCAGGCATTGTACGTCCTGCATACAAGACTCTGGCCAGGCAATCCGATGTTTTTTAATCTTGCCATAGATATTAAACTCACACACAGCAAGTCAGACCCTAATTAGCTGTTGTCTCCCATCTTTACTAACCCCTGCCTGCTGAATGTTCCACTCAACTAACCCATGCCTGCTGAATGTTCCACTCAACTAACCCCTGCCTGCTGAATGTTCCACTCAACTAACCCCTGCCTGCTGAATGTTTCACTCAACTAACCCCTGCCTGCTGAATGTTCCACTCAACTAACCCCTGCATGCTGAATGTTCCACTCAACTAACCCCTGCATGCTGAATGTTCCACTCAACTAACCCCTGCCTGCTGAATGTTCCACTCAACTAACCCCTGCCTGCTGAATGTTTCACTCAACTAACCCCTGCCTGCTGAATGTTTCACTCAACTAACCCCTGCCTGCTGAATGTTCCACTCAACTAACCCCTGCATGCTGAATGTTCCACTCAACTAACCCTGCCTGCTGAATGTTCCACTCAACTAACCCTGTCTGCTGAATGTTCCACTCAACTAACCCATGTCTGCTGAATGTTCCACTCAACTAACCCCTGCCTGCTGAATGTTCCACTCAACTAACCCATGTCTGCTGAATGTTCCACTCAACTAACCCTGCCTGCTGAATGTTCCACTCAACTAACCCCTGCCTGCTGAATGTTTCACTCAACTAACCCCTGCCTGCTGAATGTTCCACTCAACTAACCCCTTCATGCTGAATGTTCCACTCAACTAACCCCTGCCTGCTGAATGTTCCACTCAACTAACCCCTGCCTGCTGAATGTTCCACTCAACTAACCCATGTCTGCTGAATGTTCCACTCAACTAACCCCTGCCTGCTGAATGTTCCACTCAACTAACCCATGTCTGCTGAATGTTCCACTCAACTAACCCCTGCCTGCTGAATGTTCCACTCAACTAACCCATGTCTGCTGAATGTTCCACTCAACTAACCCCTGCCTGCTGAATGTTCCACTCAACTAACCCCTGCCTGCTGAATGTTCCACTCAACTAAACCCTGCCTGCTGAATGTTCCACTCAACTAACCTCTGCCTGCTGAATGTTCCACTCAACTAACCTCTGCCTGCTGAATGTTCCACTCAACTAACCCCTGCCTGCTGAATGTTCCACTCAACTAACCCCTGCCTGCTGAATGTTCCACTCAACTAACCCCTGCCTGCTGAATGTTCCACTCAACTAACCCATGTCTGCTGAATGTTCCACTCAACTAACCCCTGCCTTCTGAATGTTCCACTCAACTAACACCTGCCTGCTGAAAGTTCCACTCAACTAACCCCTGCCTTCTGAATGTTCCACTCAACTAACCCCTGCCTGCTGAATGTTCCACTCAACTAACCCCTGCCTGCTGAATGTTCCACTCAACTAACCCCTGCCTGCTGAATGTTCCACTCAACTAACCCCTGCCTGCTGAATGTTCCACTCAACTAACACCTGCCTGCTGAAAGTTCCACTCAACTAACCCCTGCCTTCTGAATGTTCCACTCAACTAACCCCTGCCTGCTGAATGTTTCACTCAACTAACCCCTGCCTGCTGAATGTTCCACTCAACTAACCCCTGCCTGCTGAATGTTCCACTCAACTAACCCCTGCCTGCTGAATGTTCCACTCAACTAACCCCTGCCTGCTGAATGTTCCACTCGACTAACCCCTGCCTGCTGAATGTTCCACTCAACTAACCCATGTCTGCTGAATGTTGTACTCAACTAACCCCTGCCTGCTGAATGTTCCATTCAACTAACCCATGTCTGCTGAATGTTCCGCTCAACTATCCCATGTCTGCTGAATGTTCCACTCAACTAACCCATGTCTGCTGAATGTTCCACTCAACTAACCCATGTCTGCTGAATGTTGCACTCAACTAACCCCTGCCTGCTGAATGTTCCACTCAACTAACCCCTGCCTGCTGAATGTTCCACTCAACTAACCCCAGTCTGCTAAATGTTCAAGTAACTGCCTCACAATATCTTCTTCACACATCCATCCAAACTTACCTTGGTCGTCCCTCACACCTTTCGTTCACTCCACATTGATACAGCATCATTAATTAACTTATACACCGACGTTTCGGTCCAAGTCGGACCGAAACGTCGTGGTAAGCTTCTCTCACCTATGTCCGGGTTGTGTGTGTATTGTTGCAGTCACGGTATTGTGACTTTGTTGCATTCTATCAACATGACCAAACAAACTCAACAACCTTTCTCTCCTGCTCTTTAAATTATACCTGTTATACCATCACACCATCTTCTAATTTCTTTATTTCTTATTCTCTGTATATTCACACCACACACTGATCTCGGGCATCACTGCCTCCATCCTCTTGTCTACAACATTCAAAAACCCAAGTTTCAACTCTATTTTTTTTTGATCGACTGCACCTGGATCATTAAGGCACCAATATTCATGTACACAACAAAAGTACATTAGTCTCTCAAATTGGTATTACAGTAAACTGTCTATACACTGAGAGAGAGAGAATTATTTTCACGGAGAATCACGAAACTCGTAGAGATCATACGGGTCTTTAAGAATGGAACCTAATCTTTCAGAGGAGCGAGTCACACACACATCTGAAACACCTACCTAGGTAGTAGACACCTACATAGGTAGTAGACAGCTACCTATGTAGTAGACACCTACATAGGTGTTGCATGCAAAGAGTATGTAACCTTTATTCGGAGCATGTTAAACACACCCACATAGGCTCCCCTCCAACCAGCGAACCATCGTTAAGGGTTTGGTGATGAGGGCCCCATCATCAAATCAACGACTCGGTTCAGCCAATTAAATGCGAGTTTAACAATGACAAAGGTGACGTGGTTACCACTCGCGGTTTGTCATTGGAATTCCTGCATAGAGCTGGTTGTGGAAAGTTGTCTATCTTTTGGCTGCTGCTTAGCCTAGACAACTGTGGCGTGCACTAAACACTACTCCTTTGTATATAGTGTACATATGTGTAAATAGCACTTTGTTATACTTGGTGAAGGAAAAGACAAAGTCTTATATAATCACAATTACTTGGTGAAGGAAAAGATAAAAGTTTGGAATTAATCTAGCTGATTTTTGAAAGAAATACAATTTCAATACATCTTCTACTGTGTTTCTTTGCTCCAAGCTCCCTTTACACTCAGGTTAACAGGCCATTGAACCTGAGGTTGTAATACTAGGTATTAAACACCTACATAGGTAGTAGACAACTACATAGGTAGTACACGCCTACCTATGTAGTAGACACCTACCTAGGTATTAAACACCTACCTGTAAAACACAATATATTTAACCTACATGGAGTTACGTAGATAAACATACACAGTACTGGATCTACATAACTGCACAGTCATTTGTTACTTCCCTATACTTCATTTTTCCTCCCTCTCTCTCATATAAATTCCTCTTGTTGTGACGTCTCGCCCGTGTTCGAATATTGTCCTCTCATCCCATGCTACACATCTTTATCCACATTCTAATTACTAATTTGAGTACTAATCATGTTTCAACTCACATTTTTCAGTATTTTCTTTCACATTCATATTCAGACTAACCTTTTCTAAACTCAGTCGAACACATGACTGTCATTCGAAAATTAGTTCCTCTAACTTAGGGGTCGGCAGTTAGAATGATAACAATTTCCCTCTCCAGACAACATACTCCACCAATATTCAAAAATCTAAACTTAATCATACAAACTGAAAAGTATGTATTAAACGCGATAAAGCAACTTTAAAAATAAAACACAAAATTAACTATATAATAAAATGAAAAATAAACTGCATGAAATAAAAAAAAATAGTAACAGACAAATTTAATAATAATATCATTAAGGAACTAAAGAATGTCATTGAAAATATTTTCACTTCAGGTTTAGGAGCATTGATGTTGTTTCATTTTTGATACATCATCCAAATTAGGGCTTTTTGATGTCAGAGCAATGTGGACACTGTCTTCGGCGTTCAACCGATTAATAACAGTGAAAAAACCCTTGTTCGCAAAGATAGGAAGTTGCAAATGGCAGCAGTATTTTTTATTGCTTACTCGTGTGCAATTTTGAAAGCCTTTGCAGCTCTTGACATCCAAAAAATGGACAGGTCTGCATTGTTCTGAAAGTCAATGCTTCATTGTTTGAGCGAAGTTCAAGAAGGTCTTCTGGCAGTCCTTCAGGCTCTTCTGGCACATCAGCAATTTCACACTTGAAGGGATTCACAACCCAACTCACTGTATGTGAATCAAAATCTGGAAAATAATCAGAGAACCGCTTTCTGTGTTTGGTAAGATGCCCTATAACTGCAAGCAGAGACAATTATCAATAGCGAGATAGGACACTAGGCCAAAAGTTAGGTGATGGTGTGTCAACAATGGGAGGTGCGGTTGTCATGCCGGCTCCCGAGTCACTTCTAACACTCGCGGTGTTGCCAGCCACTGCAGTTCTTACCTTTTTACATCATTGCCAACTTAAGAAATGGTTCCTACAAATTATTTGTTTGAAAAATATAACTTTCGTAATTTGCCTCGTTTATTAAATAATAATTTTTGTGCAATTTTATGTGTTTACTGAGCCTTCATTACCCCTGAGATTTTCATTTTACCCCATTTGGGGTAATTTACCCTAGTTCCCCGACCCCTAACTTGTATCACAGTTTGGAAGTTTTTACTTATTTGATTTAGATTTCACTTCCAACACGGTGGAAGAGGCGCCTCTTCAGCGCTGGAGTTCCGTAGTGTACGAATAATTCCTTCAGTGACCACAAGCGTACAAATCCATATCTACGTTTGTACTTGACGAAGAAAATGCAACTGCGCTTCGCTCTCCTTGAGCGAAACGTTACTTATAATAAAGGCTTACGCTGTTTCATGAGGCCGTTATCTATTTGCTGCTTCCTCCTATGTTCAGAGTCATTATCCAGATTTTAATTTTCTCTCTCATCTCATATTGAAGTGCAGGTTACAGTGTTACCCTTCCTCAGTAACACACACACACTACAGGTGGAGAGGAAACAGTACCGATAGAGACAAACCAGACTTTAAAGAGGAAAATACACGGGCTTGAGGAATTTCCTGCAGGACATCCAGTGGGAAAGGAAATGGAAGGACTGACAATAAATGAAATGATGGAATACGTAGGGGCAAAGTGCAAGGAGGCAGAGGAACGGTTTATACCCAGAGGCAAATGTTTAAATGGGAAGGCCAGAAAGAGCCCTGGTTTCCCCAAAAGGTGCAGGGAGGCAAAGAATCAGAGTATCAGAGAATGGAAACGGTACAGAAGGCAAAAGAACCCAAGTAAACAAAGAGATTAGTAGAAGAGCTAGAAATGAGTATGCACAAGTACGGAGGAGGCCCAGAAACAGTACGAAAACGACATAGCATCGAAAGTTAAGTCCGACCCGAAACTGATGTTCAGTCACATCAGAAGGAAGACAACAGTCAAGGACCAGGTGATAAGGCTGAGAGAAGATGGGGAACTCACAAGTAATGATCAAGAGGTATGTGAGGGCTCAACTTGAGGTTTAAGGAAGTATTCACAATGGAGGAAGGAAGGCAGCTGGGTAGACAGGACATGGTTCGTCACCAACAAGGGATGTACCAAGTGCTAGAGGGCATACACACAACTGAGGAGGAAGTGAAGCAGTTCTTAGTGACCTTGATACCTCAAAGGCGATGGGTCCGGACAATATCTCCCCGTGGGTTCTTCGGGAAGGAGCTGAGGTACTGAGTGTCCCAAATTTACCACAATATTCAACACATCCCTTGAAACTGGGCAGCTACCTGAGGTATGGAAGAAGGCCAACGTAGTCCCCATTTTAAAAGGAGACAGAAAAGAGGCACTAAACTATAGACCGGTGTCACTTACATGTATAGTGTGCAAAGTCCTGAGAAAATCATCAGGAAAAGAATGGTGGAACACCTTGAGCGGAACAGGATAATAAACACCAGACAGCATGGATTCCGGGAAGGCAAATCCTGTGTAACAAACCTCCTAGAGTTCTATGATAAAGTAACAGAGGTAAGGCAGGAGAGAGAAGGGTGGGTTGATTGCATTTTCCTGACTGCAGGAAGGCCTTCGACACAGTTCCTCACATGAGATTAGTAAAGAAGTTGGAAGAACAAGCAGGGATAACAGGAAGGGCACTGGAATGGATCAGGAATACCTCAAGGAGGCAACAACGGGTCATGGTGGTGGTGAGGTATCACAGTGGGCGCCTGTGACGAGTGGTGTACCGCAGGGGTCAGTCCTAGGACCAGTGTTATTCCTGGTATATGTAAATGACATGACGGATGGGATAGACTCAGAAGTGTCTCTATTCGGGATGATGTGGGAAAAAAATGAGGGGAATCACATCGGAAGAGGACCAGGCAGGGCTGCAAACAGACCTGGACAAGCTCGACATCTGGTCTAGCAGTTGGCTTTCGAATTCAATCCCTCCAAATGCAAAGTCATGAGGATCGGAGAAGGGCAAAGAAGACCGCTGACAGAGTACAAGCTAGGCGGACAAAGGCTACAAACCTCGGCAAAGGAGAAAGACCTTGGAGTGAGTATAACGCCTAGCACGTCTCGGAGGCACACATCAACCAGATAACTGCGGCAGCATATGGGCGTCTGGCAAACCTTAGATTAGCGTTCCGTTACCTTAACAAGGAATCGTTCAAGACACTGTATACCGTGTACGTCAGGCCCATACTAGAATATGCAGCACCAGTCTGGAACCCACATCTGGTCAAGCACGTAAGGAAACTGAAAGTGCAAGGTTTGCGACAAGGTTAGTTCCACAACTCAGGGGGCTGTCTTATGAAGAAAGGTTGAGGGAAATGGAACTAACAACACTGGAGGAAAGAAGGGTCAGAGGAGACATGATAACGACATACAAAATACTGCGGGGAATTGACAAGGTAGACAGTGACAGGTTGTTTCAGAGAGGGACACAGAAACAAGGGGACACAACTGGAAGCTGAACTCAGATGAGTCAAAGGGATGTCAGGAAACATTTCTTCAGCCCAGAGTAGTCAGGAAGTGGAATGGACTAGAGAAAGATATAGTGGAGGCAGGAACCATAATAGTTTTAAGACAAGGTATGATAAAGCTCATGGAGCAGGGAGAGCAGAGACCAGTAGCAGACAGCGAAGGGGCGGGGCCAGGAGCTGAGTCTCGACCCCTGCAACCACAATTGGGTGAGTAAAAGTGGAGCAGAATCCATACATAGCTTTAAGAAGAGGTAGATAAAGCTCTTAGAAGAGGAGAGAGAGTGAACCTAGTAGCGATCAGCGAAGAGGGGTGGCCCGGGGCTGTGAATCGCCTGCAACCACAGATAGGCGAGTAAACACAGAGAGGGCTTGCCTTGCAAGGGTTTGTAATTGAAGTCACCTGAGCTTTTCTTCTCGTCTTTCCCTGAACTTGACACCTGATCACTTCCCCTTACCCTCCCTTGTATTTTCTCTTCCCTCCCTGCCTCCCGCTCCCTCCTTTTTCCCATTTCCTTTCTCATTTCTTTTTTTATGTCCCTCTCCATTTCCCTCTTCCATGCTCTTTTCTTCCCTCATTGCCCACTTATTGCCCGCCTTTCTTTTTCTTATTAGCAGTCCTCCATTCCATTCTACCTTTCCTCTTCCCGCTCACTCCTCCACCTCTTTACTCTTTTTCCAAATTTCCCTTTTTGTCTGTTTTCCCTTCTCTACTTTTCGTTTCCTCTGAAGACGAATAAAGAGGGAAGATAATATAACGATGTAAATAAAGCAAGTGGGGAAGAGGAGTTGATAGTAGAGAGAGAGAGATAGAGTCTGATTCTTCGGGTGTGCCTGTTAGCAGATTTTTTAAAAATTTCTGCAATAAACACACCCTAAGTCAGCAGATAGTTGAGCCAACAAGACTGGAGAACACACTCGACCTTATTTTCACAAATAATGATGACCCGTAAGAAACATAACAATATAAAAAAAAAAAATCTGATCATAATCGAAACGTAGTCCAGAAAATG